>CM076581.1:1363537781-1363818404 GCA_034641835.2 Pinus albicaulis
TGAAAGGGAATCGGCTAATAAACCTCGTATAGCATCATATTCAACCTGATTATTGGTAGCAGTACCAATGCATACACCTTTTGAAAGAACAAGTTCCTGCAAAGGGGTAAAAATGGCCCAACCTGCCGAGGCTAAATTCTGGGACTAGCGACTTGCACCATCGGCAAAACCGATATAAGGTGTTGACGAGGGGTCCCTCTGAAAGGTGCCATAAGACAATAAATGGGAGGATAAAGAACAATGCTGGCAACCTGAGCACACAGTAGAAATCGAAGGCACAATGCGGAAGGGAGTAATTTGGGTAGGATGTCTACTTCCCACATGCTATCGGTGAGGGGAAGTGTGGGAGCTACTAGAGGCGTAGCTTGAGCTCAGGCTGCATAAGTCACCAAAGGTATGGATGATGGCATCCCGTTTATGGGTAGGAAAGATGAAGTCAGGGGTGGACGGAGCTTCCATGATGTCATCGTCACAACAGGAGGTGGAAGGACAGGAGGAAGGAAGACCACATGATGCGGTAAGGCTACCTGAGAAGGTGCAGGGTTAGTCGGAGCAGCTTTGTCCTTTGAGGCCTTTTTGCGAGCTTTGCCCTTCTTATCTGAAGCGGTCGTAATAGGAGGCGGATCTTGTTGAGGTGGTTGAGGCATTATGACAACGGGAGAATTCAGGGGGACCAGTTGAACCAGGGTCAAAGCAAGATAAGGTTTAGGTTGACCTGGTGGGGTGGCAGTTGGAGGATCAAGTTACCAAACCAGAAGTCCAATGGTCAAGTTAGGAAGAGAGAGAGTGGCCATGATAGGTGCCGTATAGATGGCTGGTGGAGTGAATAGGAACGATATCTGACCAGAAGGGTAGTGACTAGGTGGGATGGCTCCTATATGGTTAAGGCCTGGAGGAATTGACCCAGGAGGATAAAGAGGCTCATGAGTACCAACTGAAGGGCCAGGAGGAGGAGGTTTGGAAGGCTGCATCGAAGGGCTAGGAGATGATTGTGGAGGGCGAGGGGGCTACTGACTAGCCGAGGCAGGCCTCTTGAGAGAAGTCCGAGACGATTGCATCATGCAAAAATTCGATGAGATGGGATCAGAGATGGGAGTGGGAAGACCAAGGAATGTACCAAGCAAGGAGGAGTCCTTGTAGACACCGGGTGAGACACTGGTCAAAGGGTCGACGGTCTGATTATTGGCCATCGAAGAAATAGTGGACTCAGGGGAGGTCTGAGACTTCGGTTCGTAATACGTCAACTGGTCAATGGTGACTATCTTTCTATTATCAGGGAAGAACATCTTGCGGTGGACCGTAGAATGGACAACAGACATCGCATAAGTGTAGCTACGACCCAATAGAATGTTGTAATCTAAGGTGGCATCTATGAATTCTACATCAACGCAAACCATCTTTCCCGCAAGAGTGATAAGGCAATTACGGAATAAGACAATGGGCTTGGAGGCATGGCCATCCCATGCTCAGAGGGTGATCGTGGAAGGAGCCAACTCAAGAGATCCGAGTTGTTTCCAAACTGAAGTGGACATCACGTAGGTGGATTCCCCCTCATTAATAATGCACTGAGAAACGTTGGCGTTCCATACCTTGACTGGGATTTGGAAAGGAATGGAAGTATGGAGAGGAGGATGTTCTGACCGGTCAACATCAAAGAAAATCAATCGATCATCGGAAGGGTCTATAGTGCCCACGGTAGATAGAAGAGCTTTTTTTTGTGAAGGGAATGACTAGAGTAGTTCCAGCGTTGAAATGGCAGTAGTGGATTGTGCCAAATCATCGACTATGCTATACGAATGGGTGGCTTTTCTAGAAGCAGCATTTCGGCATAGCGTACCCTTAGGGATCTTGGTATGAACCTCCGCCCTAGGCTGAGGGATCTTCAGGGGGCCATTAGGTGTCGAAAGAGGCTTTGTAGAGATCGACGGAGGTGGCTCGGGGATAGACATAGTGGGAGGCTTGTTGTACTGACGAGACTGAGTCTGAATATTGATGTCTACAGTTGAAGGTTGATCAGATTTCATCATGAGAATCTAGTCATTGGGGGTACCAGATGGAAGAGGTTGGCTAACAGTGTGGTAAACAGGAGGTTGGGAAAAGAGAGGAGGCATGCTGTATCATTAATGCATGCTACTGGGAGGGGAATATATGCAGGAGGTGCTAGCCTCCCCCTGAGGAAAATCAGAGCCCATGGGAGGTTGAGCAATGACGACACACACACGGCACAAAGGAAAAAGAGACCAAAAAGGGAAAGGAGGTGCAGGATCAACTGATTACAATGTTGAAACAAGGACAGAGAGGAGCAGGATCAATTGATCTCAATATTTTAGAGTCTTTTCTTAGTTGTGTTAACCAAGCCCTTTTTTGCTTAGGGTGTGTGTGTAAAAGTGTGTAAATTTTAATTTTTAAACCCAGAAATTTGTAGAGAAAATAAAAAGTGTTGTTGTATAGCTGTAAATAAACCTGCAAATGACAGTATATAGGCCTGCAAAAACAGAAAATAAACGGCTAATAATGTAATAATCTAAACCCAAGGAGGTGGGCCTCTTAACAACTAGTCTATAGATGAGTGAAAAACTAAACAAAACACACTAAAACAGCCAATAGATCTAATGATAGATGGGATAGGGATCTAAAGGACAAAATCTGTTGGAAAGTGGTGTAGAAACAACAACAAATTAGAGTAAGAATTGCTGTAAAAAGAGGTGAAGAAAGGCTATCTCTAAGAGGGAAGTGGAGTGCACCCTAAAGAAAAACCCAAACAAAGCTAAATGAGGAGATTTGGATGGATAACAAGTGGATTTGAAGTTGAGGTATCAGATCTAAAAAAAGGCTGAAGACTCTGAAATTTCAGACAACTTGCAACAGCAAAAACTCTTCCACAAAAAGTGTAGGGTACTGAAGCCTGAGGGGGCTAGGTTCCCACTTAGTTGAGTAAAATAGAACAAGTATAGGTCCAAAACTGGTGGATATGGCAGTCAGACAACCCTGAATAGAGGCTCAGACAAACCCAGAAAACTTTCAGAAAAATCCCTGCAAAAAGTCCAGGTCGTAGTCTCTGACCTATTTTCAGCAGAGGTTGCACTTTTGGGCAGTAAAGTGTGCCCTGGAGGTTCAGGTCACAGGTTTTGGGCTGAAGAGTGTGACCTGCACTTCCGACACTCTCAGCAGCAGATTTCAGAAAAATTTGTCGTCTCAGTTGCGGCTGATGTTTGTCACCTACGCAATAGGTCCGAAAACACACGAAAGTCAAAATTTTTATCGTTTTAGGGTTTTATGCGTTAAGAAAAACATCAAGAAAGGAAAAAAAAAGGGGCTGAAGATAAATCCTAGGGTTTGAAGCAGTTGGATATGCAAGGATCAGAAAAATGACAGTGGTCGTAATTGTAAACCCGTGTGGAGTCGCCAGTTGTTAGTATGAATCTTGATTCGAGGTGTACGAAAAATAACCACTTTAGCTGCGCATAACAAACAGCCCTAACAGTCTAAATGACTACTAATATCTTCATATCTGCAGTTAGATGATCAAGACAAATGCTGCAAAAATCTAGATCTATGCATTAGAAGACATTAAACATTATAAAAATAATATTTACTCCATAGATCCAATAGACAAGACAAGAATATATCCAATGAAATTTTATTAATGGCACCTGGGAGGAAAACACAAGAGGGCGCTCCCTGTTCTCCTCAATGGGATGGGTTCTTGTAAGTCCTCAACACTTCAGATTTGGAATTACTCTCTCTTGATGGTGTAGAAAACCCAGACAAAAGTGGAAAAATATGGCTATGATAATGGATCAATAACCAGACCAAGAGTTGAGATCCAGAGTGATCTTTAGGCAATAAAAGGTGACAAATGAATGGGAAAACCATTCTATTTATAACAAAATATTGAGTTAGTCTAGATATTGGTGCATAATTAAAATATTATTAACCAAATCAAGATCCAACTTTTATGGAATATTTTATTATATTTGTTGGAGGGTTGTTCCGATGCGATTGGGTTGTTCCGATGTGATCACGTCGGACTTCAAATACTTGTTACTCATGGTTTATAAGCCCATCGAGTCTGGGCTTCAATCGCAATCGTAAGTTTTGGTTCATACGTTCCGCTGCCCTAATAATTTCCGATGTGATTGGGTAAGGGGTCCCACCATACGGTACTTTGGTTATTTGTTTATCATAAAACGCTCCACGTAAATTAATAAATATGCATTGGACCTTTGATTCTTTTAAATTCGGGCTCAATAACATGAAACTTATATATAAGGCGTTGCATATATATGTAATGCGCTACATATGTACTCCAGCGTGGGTAACGATTCTCGGAATGAGATTTATACGAATATTTTGCTGCTTGGGTTATGCGATTCCCGGAATTGTGCTTATGTTATATGTACCGCCTGGCTGGGTAATGGTTCTCGGAATTATATTCATATATCCTCCGGCTAAGGTAGCGATTCTCGAAATAGGGTTTGTGTATATATATATATGCATGCCGCTTGGGTTAAGATTCCCGGAATTTATGTGCCTCTGTTGTGCTAACGCCTCCGCCACTCGACCGCTTCACTGCCTCCATATTCGCTGCTTCTGCCTCCAATGCTCGACCGTTTCAATATGCCTCTGTATTTGACTGTTACGCTTTAGCAGTGTTCTTCCGCCTGTCTCCTTTTCCTGTTTCTGCTTCAACGCTGCTCGACCTCTGCCTCTGCCTTCTGCTGCTCGACCTCTGCCTCTGCCTTCATTGTACATATTCCTTGCTGCTGTTCTTTGCTTTCTTTGCCATCAATGACAATATTTCTAACATTTATATCTCATAGTCATTTTAGTGAAAATTCACATCATAGAAATTTTCACACATTTTACATACACTCAATAAGTTGTGCTTGAGACCATCAACATATAGGACATTTTTTTCTTGGTATTTTCATCCAGTCGAACTATGCCCTTTCCTTTAATTTATTCTAGGGAATTATTTCCGAATGTGAGATTGCCTTTTCTTTTCTATTTTAGAAACAAGAACTTACACTTGTCTCCACTCATATTCTTAGAGAAGCTACTATCTACATACCATTTTCCTTTCAGGTTATGTTTCCATAAAGGAAAATGGCACTCCTCAATTTTCTCAGTCTTATGTTTCCACCTCTTCATGTTTCTTCGATGTAATGACTATTCAGAGATCTGTTATAGACATTTTTTTTCTTTCATTTTCCTTGTGTCCAAATTTATTACATTTAAAAAATAAATTTCATTTAGCAGGGGGGAGAAGGATTTTGTATGCCCATAAAATGAATTTCTAGACCTAGGATTTTAATAGCATCTAGCTCTGAAATTTTCATATCTTCCAACTTCGACACTTCTACAGTTGATGGATTTACATAGAAAAATGTGACATGAATAACAATGTCCATAGAACAATTTTGGCTACTTGATATTTGAAAATTGATGATCTTGAACAAATTTATTATACCTTAGTCATCTTGTTGCTTGATTTACATATCTTTGTGGAGGATTATTTGAAAAATTGACAGACTTGCTCCATTGTTAAGTGCTTCTGTGACTTTTATTTCATTTATCATCATTGGCTCTTCATTGTAATTCCATTGCAATTTTTTTGATACCTTAGAATCCTTTGGACTTGATACTAGCCTTTCCTTTAAAATATTCTTGTGTTTCATAGTATCCCACACCTACCTTATTTTTTGGAGAACTTTGATTTCTCATAATATGGTTTAGTTTCTTTGTTCCTTCAACAATTTTTTTTTCCAAATCCTTATTAATTTTGGACTTATCAAGGTCTGTTATCAGACCTAATATTTACTTCTAAACTATGGAAATTCTTTCCCATTTAATTATTAATCCATTCAAAACCTCTTCTTTCAATTTTGCATTGTCAAACTTGAGTTTAAGAGAAAAAAAAATACTCTTTATATGTTTCTAGAATCATTTTCTCGTCTTTCATGGTCAAATATTATTTCGAGGGTTTACTCTCATCTTCTAGATTATTATAATTATTTTCCTTTTCTTCTAATTTTTTTCCCAAATCGTCTTTACTCTTAATAGCTTCTTCAAGTTTTTCTCTTTCATAAAAAAAATCTTCATTATCAGAGTGGCACATACCTTCTTTATCTAATAACAACTTCTCTTTTAGTTGTGTGTTCTTCCTTCCAACCCTCTTTAATTCATCAAGAGCATTTATGAGTTCTTCTTCTTCCTCAAGGTTTGAGTTGTTCTTGGATTTAGACATAGATTCAAATTCCATGAGTAAGAATTCATCAACCTCATGTTCAGAAGACTCTTTCTTATTTCCTTCTAATGTAAAACTATCCTCTTTGGAGTAGAGCCCCTTTTTTCTTGAAAGAATTCTTCTTATGAGATTTTTGAGCTTTATCTCTAGGATTTTTATCCTTTTCCTTTTTTTTCCCTCTCTCTATAATGGAAGTTGGAGTAAAACTCCAAAATATTCCACATTCAAAGCATTATAAGGGTATATTTCCCTTATACTATCCTAAAAAATGTTTTAGCTTTCTAGCAAACTAAACAAACTCTTGATCAAATTCATAGTTGGAACATTCTTGGTGATATATGTGTTACTTAGTATTCTTTCATGCTTTAAATGCTACATCCTTTGGCTCTACCTTCTCTTTTTCTCTTCTCATCTCATAGGATGTTAGAGCTCCATGTAGCTGGTTCATTAAAAGAGACTTCAAGTCTAAGATCTCTTCTATATATGAGACCATAGTTGAATCTCATGGGTAGATATATCAATACCTTATTGATAACTACTTCATTCATGAGTTCTTCTCCGAATCCTTTAATCTTATTTTCTACCTCACCACTCTAAGAAAATATTTTGGTATATTTTCTTCTCCATTAATTCTTAAGCTCTAAAACCTCATTCTAATTTCTTGAAGCTTGACTTTCTTAACTTTATAATATTCTTTATAACTATTATAAAGCTTGTAGCATAATTTCTTGGTTGACTTAACGTGCATTACGTTTAGTAGTTCATGTTAATTAAGACCAAATATAATTGAATTCTTGGCCTTTTCATTGTTCCCATAAACATTTTTACCATTTGCATCTGTAGGAGGGATTTCTAGGAAAATATAATCAAATAATACATAACACCAAACATCTACACCTTGGGACATCAGATAGGTTTCCATACTGAATTTACAAAACACATAATTTGTACCATCAAGAATTGGTATCTTACTTGAATAAGCATCTTGGATTTCTAGTCTAGCCATGATTCCCTACAATTTTTTCTTCCAGTGGTTAGTTTATTCTTGAACGAACCTGTATCTAATACCAATTGTTCGTATCGTGATTTATATTACACTAAAAATCACAGGTGTTAGTAAACATACACATTTCCACACTTAACAGATCCTTGAGTGGTGGTTAAGCACATCTTGTGAAACCCACAAGGAGAATTTCCAAGTCCAATAAGGGGAGCTAAACGTTTACTATCTTTTTTCACAATTTTTTGTAATATCACTTTTTTCCTAAGAATCCCCTTAAAATATAAGAAATTTGGGATGGGGCCAATCTTGCATAACTATAACTTTCTTGGAATCAACTCATAGTCTTACTTGACTTACAATGTTTTCCAAATATTCAAACTTAGGAGCCCAAAAACAACATTTGGAATGCTTCATAAATAATTAGTAATCTTGAAAGAGTTGCAATGAATTATCAACATGCTATATGTGTAATTCCCATGATTTATTGTAGATTAAAATATTGTTGAATAAGACTAGCAAAAAATTGCCTATAAATGCTTTGAAAATTTGGTTCATGAGCCTTTGGAAGGTGGATGGAGTGTAATAAATATTGAAATTAATCACAAGAAACTAATAATGAACTTCATATGTTGATTATTGAAAGGTTTCCTCCATGCTTTTCATCTAGAAGATCATTAATAATTTGGATAGGAAAATTTTCCTTTATTTTCAACCGACTAAGACCCCTAAAATTAGGACACAAGCACTAGGTTCCATCCTTCTTTAATATCATGACTAGAAGTGATGAGTAAGGGCTTGTATTAAGTTGTTTGAAATCCATTGTAACAACCTCTTCCCACATCTACCCAGGTAACTAGCAAACCAGGGTAAACATGTGATCAGTGGCTACTAATATGAGATTCAACCTCCTAGATGACCGTAGGGAAGTGGAACCAACAAAAGCACCAAAAAAACACCTTACACTACATCATTGACATCCTGAGGAGGTAACCCAACCTTCCAGGGCCCTGCTCCCTAAGGGGGAACCGATGTTTAACCACTTTGAGGCTGAGCCATGGGAATGTGAGGGAAATTTAGCAGCTATAGACCCTATAGCTTCGGGTTAGACTTGTCAAGGTAGTGAATAAGATTCAAAAAATCAAATTTCCGCCTGTAGCTCCGAGATATGTGCCACATTTTCAGCCGTTGAGTCCAGGTCACTGCCTAGAATTTCTTGTAACTTTAGGAAAGGGTAAATAGTGTTACAAAAAATATATGGAAGCAATCAAATCAATGAGAACTCATCTGACCCCACCCAACCATGACAAGCATTCAGTCAAACGTGTCACAAACATAACATCTACATGCATAAACAAGAGATTTAAGAAAGGAGTAGTCTAACAAGGTGAAGGAATTGCCCAGACTCCGACCAATGATAATTCCTCTTCCCTCTTCAAGGTTAATCTGTCATCTGACATCCAAGGATATATAGTAATCTATATCACATCGGATAGCTCACAATATAGAAGGTACGCATTTAATGTGAACAGTGGTTTGAACTTGAATTCAAATTTGAAAACCCGTCCTTAACATTTTAATTTATATAATCATGACCGACTGAGGACTGGTGGTGGTGGAGGTGAAACTGATGTCAAGGTCTCAAGTACTCAGTGCAATGGCAACATTGTTTTTGCGATGCAGAGGACTTGTCTCCAATTTCAATTATCAGGCATTGCGCTCCTCCATCAGTATTGTTATATACAGTAATGCAGTTGCATCAGCAACTTGTATAGTGGCATGGCATAAGGAAGGTATTGACAGCTACTTCGGCTTTTGTTTTGTCTACAACATAATGCTTTCTGGCCACTTGGGCCTTTGTTTTCTTGTTATATGACTAAATTTTCGTATTTTTTTAGGTCACGATAAGTGGGAAAACTCACAAATAAAACATGATGAACCAACAATGTTATCCGCCAAATCGGCATGTAGCTCATAACAAATACCCAGCCAAGCGCATGGCCTAAGTACGATTCATAGCCTATCCAATGATTTCAAAGTATTTGAGAAGGGAGAATTGGTCGTTGCAACACAAAATTTTCATCATAATAACAAGGTCGGACAGGGAGGATTTGGCCCTGTATACAAGGTAACATATACTAAAGAATTAAAATCTTCGATCCTAGTACTTTACAAAGTTTTAAGCTGTAGAGCCGAATAAAAGAAGGAACCTTTACAGAGTGTTAAAGATTGATGGTTCCAATGCACGAAAATAGAAAATCTAAATTTTGTAAAGGACAGTTAAGATATCAGCCTTGACAGTTGGATTAAAAGTATGATTTTTAGGATGACAAGTCTTCCGGATCTATTTCTACTTCAAAGGGAAGCGAAATAACAGTGAAAAAATTGTCGTTAAATTTGAAGAAAGGGAAAGATAAATTTGTTAATGAAATTCAGTTGGTTCGGCATCATAATCTTGTGAAGCTGTTGCGCAGAGGGATCACAAAGGTTGATTGTTTATGACTACTTACACAATAATAGCCTTTATACCTTTCTAATAATAGCCTTTATACATTTCTATTCGGCGAGGCACTTCAAATTTCAATCTTTTTAGGAGAAATGAAACATTAATGCATACCCAATTAAAATTATTCATTCAAATGTTTAGACCTAGTTAGGTTGCTTCTGATAGTTTGGTATCTTCCACATCCAAATAAAAGAAGTCATCTTAATTGGGAGAAGCATTACATACTTGGAGTGAGTCGTGGGCTTTTGGCTTGCACAATGGCATGGCCCATTAAAATGTAAAATAAACAATATTTTACAATGTAAATTATTTTGAATAATAAGAATTTTAAATATATTATATTTTATCAATAATAAAATAACTATAATTATAATTATTAAATAACTATTAAATAGTTATTCTTATTTTTAATATAATAAAAATTAATAAAAAAAATATCAATCAAATTCTTATAATATTTTACATAATATTTTTACGTTAGTAAAATACTTTAAAGAATTAAATACATTATAATTCATTTATATGAAAAATAATTATTAAAAATTTACATTTAATATTTAATAAATATATATTGAATAAGATTTATCTAGATTATCCATAGTGTTATGGTGAATTTGTAGAAGTTTTTAATCGGGATCCATCTTTAGGACAGATTTTGAATTTCCAAATATGGATCCCTCTTGGGATTCGAAAAGTTGACAAGTCGGATAAATCTTATTCAATTGAAAACCACATAAACTTGAAAACCGTAAATATATATACTTTTGTAAATGTATTATAATTTTGTAATAAATATAATTGTTTTTCAATTTAAATAATAAATTATAATTTATAAATATATTAAACAATGGGAAACCTATCATAACTCAATATATTAAACAGGGTGAAACCTATCATAACTCAATTATAGTGGAGGGTTCTTTGGATATTAGCCTATTTCTTTACATACTACGAAAACAAGCTCTTAGCCAAGCAAAAGCAAATTTAGATCACATTGTACAAAAAAAGGAATAGAAGGTCCCTCTATATTTACTCTTTTCCATTTGGAAATTGAAATGGTTCAACATCTATTTTTTGGATCTGAATTCATAATTCAAGTATGAAATCATGTCTTTAAATATTTGAATCATAGCTCTAGAAGACTCGATGTTGGAGATATGATTGCTTAAATATCGATTGTGATTCTCAGATATGATCCCTTAAAATCCCTTTAGTAATAGCTACTGAAGCCACAAATTAACCATGCCAATCATTTTGAAAGTCATATAAACTATACAACTATATATATATATATATATATATATATATATATATATATATATATATATATATATATATATATATATATATATATATATATATATATATATATATATTTTTGAATGATTTTAAATATAAAATAATTCAAAAATATCTAACTTAAAATATCATTTATACCATCAATATAATTTTATAGACATTTAAAATATTAAAGATAAACTAGATTTATATATTTTATTTTACTGATTTTTTTAGAAATATAATACTTTTTAATTACAATGATATAACTATTATAATTTTAATGGTTAGTGTTTTTAATTTTTTTTTAATTTAATTAGATTGTACATCACTCTAATTATCATGGTTACAATCTAAATATCATTGGACTAATATTTAGCTTTAAGTATTTTATTGTTACAATTTAAATATCATTGGACTAATATTAAATTTAAGCATTTTTTAGAGATGAAATTGAAAATTTAACCATTTTTTTCAAGACAAAAAGAATTTTTGAATTGAAAATTAAAAATAAAAATAACATCAAAAATATAATAGAATTTAATATATTTAAATATTTAAATATGATAATTTTAGCAATTTTAAAGAGAATAAATTATTACAAATATATCGTATTATTTCTCTTTGTATGTTTACAACTTTGTTATTAAATGGTAGAGAAATGGATTTGGTGAAAATATATTTTTATGCAAAATTTATAGGAGAAACAAAATTTGTAATTTAATAATTTGAGATGAAAATTAATTTTATTAGGAAGTATCTTTAAATTAAACATTAATTGAAATGGAAATTAATGCTTAAGTTATTTTTCAAAAGCTTTTATATATATTTTTACACCATATATGTTATAAACAAAAAATATAGTAAAGAAATAGTTAAAAATATAGAATGATTAACAATAACAAGATCAAGTTCGAGTGGGTTAGGAAGGGCCTTAATAGAAGAAGTCTCAAACCATTTGTCTTTTTGTAAGAGCTTCTTTGTTGGTTCATTCTCAATGATTATCAAGTTAGATTTGCTACCTAAGAAAAGTTCCCATTACTTCCAACATACCTTCCTATTTACCTAATCCCCACTCATAGACCTTGAAACTATGTTTATCTATTACTTTTAACATAATGTTATATAAAATTAATTAAATCGATAACATATCTTTTATATTGAACTATAGAGTACCTCTCTACCCAATTACTAGGTACAAGGCCTGATCACTATGAGGTGATAATCTGCCTTCAGATTATGTCGAGAGCACAATGTGTGAGAATTTTAAGATAGGGGAATATTTTTGAGACCTTTTGGAAGGGGTGTTTTAAGGATAAATTCCTTTTGCAAGGAGAAGAAATCTCCTCAGACCTTGCGGCTTAATCCAAAAACATTAAGAGAAAAACTATCATGCTTTCCCTAGAGAAATTTGAAATATGCAAGCTCTCTCCTTCTCTCTGCTTACAAGATTTAGCTCCAACTCCAAATGTTAAAATTGGGACCATATTAGGCTTATTATAATGGGTAGAAGCCTAATATTAAATTCTTTCCCTTGTACCTCTTATTCATTAGTTTTGGTTGTATAGATTTGTAATTATAGAAATTTGTGGGATATTAATAGATGTTTAGTTCTAGATAACTAACATTGCAGGAGTAAGTATGAGAGGTCTAATGAATTACCCTTGTGATGACTATAGCATTAGAACCCTAAGAGATATGAATAATTTTGATCTTCTATGGAAGTGGAAGAAGATGAATACTATTGGATCTATTATGGAAGTGGAAGAAGATGAATACTATTGGTGTGGGTTGTTTTACCTATAGATTCTCCAAGTGGTTGATGACACACACTAATTTCATAGGACTTGACGCTCCTATGACCTAGTATGGTTGGTTATATTGAGTTGCTCCTTTTGTTTCTTTCCCATTTTTATTTAATATTTGTTAGTTTTTTTCTTGCATATGTTCTAGCTTGACATGATTAGTGGTATTTGGGGCTTTTAGGCCACTAGAAGACACTACATTAAATTATCTAAAAGTGTTTGAAGTTGATAATATGTCAACTATGTGTAGGTTTTGGCTTCCTTTAAAGTGCTTAATGGGGGTTGCCAAGGTGCACGGAGCAACACAACATTTTTCTCTATTTCTTCTACTCCATAAACAAGTATTGATGAGTTGTTTTTCATCCTCTATTATGACCAATTCAATGATTCTAGAGATATCACAAGTTTTCAAATGGTTGGATGTTTATGGTTTCGAGTGGGTCATAGATTCTTTTTGATGTCCCTAGAGTTGGACTCTCGGTATGATAGACAATATTCTACTAGAAATCATAGAATCTAATAATATATATTTTATATGAAGGGGGAAAGCTAGGATGTCACAAAATGAGTGAAATGTGCCTTTCCCTCACTTTGTAGGTGCAAAAAGAATGGCATAGTAGGCTCAACAACTACTCACTCAAAGAAAACCACAAAATACCCAACATAAAATTCAAATGTTTAGTGGAATTTATCAAAGAGAAGCACCTATGGACATGTAAACAACAAAGTATAACTAAATTTTGGGATTAGGTCTCAAACTCCAACTTCTATAAGTCTGAAGTCACAAAAGTCATCTACACTCTGGAATTTCATTAGTTGACCAAGACTGTAGTAGCTATCACCTTAGATAACTAATGGCATCATGATTTGAAATAATAAAATAAACTAAAAAGACTCGAAGCATGGAAAATTTTACGGGCTAATATTAGCAAGATAGCTAATTTTCCATGATTTTTCCAGAAAAATGATTCGCCAATTTCCATTTTTTATAAAAATGATTTGCCCAAATTTTACAATATAAAATTGTTTAACCTTGAAATTCACCAACATTATATAGAGAGTATATATAAAATCATTATAAATTTGAATATTTTTACAAATACATCAATAAGTATTTTATAGTTTACATCCTTAAAATTTTCCGTGACTAGAATCCAAGTTCATAGTACTATGCAAGGTCATTTTCAAACATAGTTTCAAGGTCTATGAGTGGGGATTATGTAAATAGGAAGGTATGCTGGAAGTCATGGGAAATTTACTTGGGGTGGCAAATCTAACTTGATAATTCCCTTCTTAACCCACTCCATATTGATCTTGTTATTGTTAATCATTCTATATTTTTATAATTTCCTTACTATTTTTTTTGTTTTATAACATATATGGTGTAAAATTATATATAAAAGCTTTTGAAAAACAACTTAAGCATTAATTTCCATTTTAATTAATGTTTAATTTAAACATATGCCATAATAAAATTAATTTTCATCTCAAATTATTAAATTACAAATTGTGTTTCCCCTATAAATTTTGCATAAAATATGTTTTCACCAAATCCATTTCTCTACCATTTAATAACAGATTTGTATACATAGAAAGAGAAATAATATGATATATTTGTAATAATTTATTCTCTTTTAAATTGCTAAAATTATCATATCTGAATATTAAAATAAATTAAATTCTATTATATATTTTTTATATTTTTAATGTTATTTTTAATTTTAATTTTCAATTCATTTTTTTTTAAATCTTGAAAAAATTAAATTTTCAATTTTATCTCTAAAAAATACTTAAAGTTAAATATTAGTCCAATGATATTTAAATTGTAACCAAAATAATTAGGGTCATGTACAATCTAAATAAATTGAAAAAATTAAAAACACTAACCATTAAAATTATAATAGTTCATCATCATAATTAAAAAATATTATATTTTAAGAAAATAAGTAAAATAAAATATATGATGATGATGATGGTTAACGTCAACTGAGACCAATCTAGTTTATCTTTAACTTTTTAAATATCTATATAATTATATTGATGGTATAAATCACATTTCAAGTTAGATATATTTTTAATTATTTTTATATTTAAAATCATTCAAAAAAATAAAATTATTTAGTTCTATAGTTTATATGACTTCCAAAATGATTGGCATGGTTAATTTGTGGCTTGAGTAGCTATTACCAAGGGATATTTAAGGGATCATATCTTAGAATCACACTCGTTATTTAAGAAATCATATCTTCAAGATGAAGTCTTCTAAAGCTATCATTCAAATATTTAAAGGCATGATGCCATACTTGAATTATGAATTCACATCCAAAAAATAGATGTTGAACCATTTCAATTTTCAAATGGAAAAGAGTACATATAGAGGGACTTTGTATTCCATTTTTTGTACAGTGTGATCTAAATCTGCTTTTGATTGGCTAAGAGCTTGTCTTCCTGGCATGTAAGGAAATCCGTAACTGTGTTCCTCATTATAATTAAGTTATGATAAGTTCCAACATTTAATATATTCTTAATTATAATTTATTATTGAACAAGCATTATATTTAAATTACAAAATCATAATATATATATATATATATATATATATATATATATATATATATATATATATATAGTTTTCAAGCTTTTTTGGCTATCAATTGCATAAGATTTATCCAACTTGTCATCGTTTGAATCCCAGGATCCATCTTCAGGAATTCAAAATGTGTCCTAAAGATGAACACCCCTTGGGATTCGAAACGTGTATATATATATATATATATATATATATATATATATATATTAAATATTAAATGTAATTTTTTAATTATTATTTTTCATATAAATGAATTATAATATATTTAATTCTTTAAAGCATTTTACTTAATGTAAAAATATTATAATATTTTGATTGATATTTATCTTGTCCTGATGATAAACCACACTCACTGGTTCGAAACGCGTCGACCTAATTTATTCTTATGTGATTTTTACCGAAAAATTTTATTCACAATTTATATATCACAGAAGCCAAATTCCTAATATGATATTTTATTTATTAATTCTTGTTATATTAAGGGCAAGAATGAACATTTTATAGTTATTTAATAATTATAGGGAAATGACCTATATCAAGCTAATACAAGATAATTTTAGTTGCTAATTTAAATATTAACAATTAAGAAAATTAACTTAATAATATTTTCATTTTGATTTATAAAATTTAAAATATTTAAACATTTTATTATTGCGCCGAGAGGCGCATCTACATCCCAATTTGACCCCGATGTTAGGTGGGTCACGTCCTCATACAAAATGTCGGCTTAGGTTTTAAATTAAAAAAAATAAAAATTTGCCTAATTGGAACTACACAGTGGCTGGCTGCCTCCACTTTGTGGCAGTTGAGAAGATAAAAGACACATTTTAAAGGGAATTGGAAAGGAAGGAAGACAAACGAATCGAAGTAACTCAAGAAAGAGAAGATAAGGTTGCTATTTCGCATTCCGACTGACAATGTTCTGTTGTGATTGTCATCGTTTCATGCTGGCAAAACCAAATTTTGTGCGATTATTTTGAAACTGAACATGATAGGAACTGTAATCAATTGGGGACTTGGTTTGGCTGCCTTGCATGCTAAGCTAAGCACATAGGAAAGTGAGTTCTATTTTTGTTGGTATCAAGCATTAATTTGAAATCTTGGTTTTGGTAAATCTGTAACTGTTCAGTTAATATGCATTAGATAGTGAGTAATATGGTTAGCACTAGTCTAATTGAAGTACTTTAATACAAAAATTTGCACATGTTGTAGACTTGGTAAAAAAAAATCGTTATTGTGATTGGGTATATTGTGTCTGATTTGCTAATGCACGATCTATATATTAATTTATTTGTGACTGTGCGTTTTATGATATATAAATTATCTTTTTGGATATCTTGTGAAGTAGGAAATATTTTCAGATTCATATCTGATAAATTTGGAGCTGAATATGATAGAAATTGTAATTGTTTGGGTGCATTGCATACCATTGAGTTATTTTTATTGAGATGTCAATCACGAAATTAAAATTTCTGTAAATCTTATACACTTCTAAAAATTTGTATGTATTGTAAAAATTGGTTTAGTAATGAGTAAGGTGTGCAATGACGTCATGTGCTAATATGGTATCAAAAGAAGTCATGAGTCAGGTGTGCAATGACGTAATGTGTTAATATTGGTTTAGTAATGAGTAAGGTGTGTGTAATGACGTAATGTGTTAATATGTGTTAATATGTTGGAGATATGGAGTAGATAATGATTATAATCCAAAGGTTGTATGGAGTAGATAATGATTATAACCCGAAGGTTGTATGTAGATTTTAATCATTTGTCAAATTTAATTTTGTATGAAAGCACTCACTATAGAAACCATTATCTACCAGCTGGAAAGGGCGAGAAAACATTATGCATTAGAAAACAGTAGAAAAAAAATGAAAATAAATATGGATGTTTACTATTTCCACTGAAAAAAAAAAAGATGAAAATTAAAGATGTTGATTTCTAATTATATTTGACTACTTCCACTAAATAAATAAATCCTCTTTTTATATTTACTCCATAAACCTCTTTATATTTACAATAAGTCAAAAAAACAAGTTTTATTTAGGTGAAGCCTATATGCCAAATACCATGGGCCAAATTATTATTAATACCATGGGCTAAATACCATATTTATAAAAGAGCTATAGTAAATAAATAAATAAATATAAAAGAGGTATAAAGAGGCATGATAAATATATAAAAACATATCAAATATCATTATAAATCAACATCTAATTATATACCAAGTCTATGGGCCAAATACCATTGTAAATAAAAAGAGGTATGGTAAATAAATAAAACCTATTTTTTTTATATTTACTCTATAAATCTCTTTATATTTATGAACACTCAAAAAATATGTTTTATTTAGGTGAATCCTATAGGTCAAATATTATGGGCCAAATTATTATTAATATCATGCCAAAAAAACCATTATTATCCCTAATATTAATATCAAAATATTAATAATAATAATATTATTATTAAATCTAATATTCATATTAATATTATTATATTTAATAACTTTGGATTAATACAATATTAAATTTTCTATATTATTATATACATTAATGTATCATGATATATATTAACTCTAAATATATATGGAAGGGAAGAACAAAGACATAGAGTGATAGAGGTGGAGAGATAGAGGGAGTGAGAAGGGAGAGATGGGGATAAAATCAAGGAGAGGGGAGAGGAGGAATGAAGAGAGAGAGGGAGAGGAGTGAGAGAGGTAGAAAAGGGTACGCGAGGAAGAGGGAGACATAAATATGGAGGGGGGGGGAGAGGAGGAGAGAGGGATGGAGATAGTGAGAGGATTGGAGGGCGTAGAGAGAGAGAGAGAGAGAGAGAGAGAGAGAGAGAGAGTTATGGGGGAAGAGAGAGGATTAGAGGGAAAAGAGAGAGATGGGGGAAGAGAGAGGGAGGTAGGAGAGGAAGGGAGAGAGAGGAAGGAAGAGAGAGAGGAGAAGAGAGGGAGGGAGATAGGAGGAGAGGGAGGGATAGAGAGATGGAGTTGAAGGGAAGAATAAATACATAAAGAGCGAGAAGTGGAGAGAGAGAGGGAGTGAAAAGGGAGAAATAGAGAGAGCGTGTGTATGTTTTGGGGTGAGATAGTGAGAAAAAGGAGAGATGGAGGGAATGGGGGGAGAATGAGAGAGGGAGGGATATATTGACAGAGTTGGAGGGTGAAGAGAGGGAGAGAGAGGGAAAGAGAGAGATATAGACATGGGAGAGAAAGGGAGAAAGGGGAAGGAAGAAAGAGAGCATGTGAGAGAGTGGAGACAGGGAGGGAAAGAGAGATGGAGTTGGAGGGGGGAGAGAGGGAAGATGATTTATTCACTAGATGCATTGATTTCATTGTGGATAGTGATTTCTAATCCTATTTGATTTCTTTCACTATATGCATTGATTTTAGTGTAGATGTTGTGAGAGAGAGAGAGAGAGAGAGAGAGAGCAAGAAAGAGAATTGGAGAGAGAGGAAGGACAAGAGAGAGGACTTGAGAGAGAGGAAGAGAGTGATGGGGGAAGAGAGAAAATTGGAGGGAATATATATATATATATATATATATATATATAGAGAGAGAGAGAGAGAGAGAGATGGATTTAGAGGGGGTGAGAGGGAGGGAAGAAGAAATACAAAGAGATTGATAAGTGTAGAGAGAGATTAAGTGACAAGGGAGAGATGGAGAGAGAGTGTGTATGTTTTCGGATGAGATAAAGAGACAAAGAATGAGATATGAAGAGAAGGGATGAAAGAAGGAGAGGGGTAGGGATATAGTAACAGAGTTGGAGGGTGAAGAGAGAGAGCGATAGAGATGTAGGAGAGAAATGGAGAGATAGGAAGGAAAGGGAGGATTGAGAGAGTGGATAGAGGGAAGGAAAAAAATATGTACTTCGAGGGGGGAGAGAGGGAAGAATATTTCATGCACTAGATGAATTGATTTCAGTGTAGATGGAGATTTCTAATCAATTTTGATTGCTTGCACTACATGAATTGATTTTAGTGTATATGTATATTTATAATTATATTTAATTTCTTGCACTATATGCATTGATTTCAATGTAGATGATTGCTAATCCTATATGTTTCTTCGCAATAAATGCATTGATTTCATTGTACATGATTTCTAATCGTATTTGATTGCTTGCATTAAATGCATCGATTTTAGTATAGATGGTGATTTCTAATCCCATTTGATTGCTTGCACTAGATACATTAATTTCAGTGTAGATGTTGATTTCTAATCCTATTTGATTACCTGCATTAGATGCATCCATTTCACTGTAGATGTTGTTTTCTAATCCTATTTCATTGTTTGCATTATATGCATTGATTTCAATGTAAATGTTGATTTTTGATTTGATGTAATTGGATGTACATTGATGGTACATTAACTTTAAAGTGATTGGATTAACATTGTGCATTAATTTCACTGTAAGCAGGCAAAATTATTGACAGTGTACATTTATTTTTATGTTTTAGTAATTCAACCTATTAATATCGAAGAGCAAGAGAGAAAAGCATTATTTTTAGCACAATAGTTCCAGGAAAATATTTAAATAATTGAATAGTGTAGATGTTGATTTCTACGATTATTACATGGTTCAGTGTTCAAAATAGTGTTCTAACATTTGTTAGAATTTGTATTTCTAATCTTCAAAATTTCAAAGTATGATGTACATCTAAAAAATATACAAAAATTTTAATAATATGAAAAATGTGACGTTGTTGCCACTAGAACCAGCCTAGATCCATCTTACTCTGGATCTATCATGTGCCGAGAGGGATCAAATCTCTCGAGGTGCAAACCTTTCCTCAAGTTTTTCACTCAAAAAATAGGTTTGCACCTCGAGAGATTTGATCCCTCTCGGCGCATGATAGATCTAGAGTAAGATGGATCTAGGCTGGTTTAAAATAATTTACATTATAAAATATTGTTTATTTTACTTTTGAACGAACCATGCCACCCTGTAAGCCAAAAGCCCACAACTCACTCCAAGTATGTAATGCTTCTCCCAATCAATATGACTTCTTTTATTTGGATGTATACCGACCATGGAAGATACAAAACTATCAGGAGTAACCTAACTATGTCTAAGCATTTGAAAGAATAATTTTAATTGGATATGCATTAATCTTTCATTTCTCCTAAAAAGATTGAAATTTGAAAAGCCTCACCGAATAGAAATGTATAAAGGCTATTATTAGAAATGTATAATGGCTATTATTGGGTAAGTACTTATAAACAATCAACCTTTGTGATCCCTCTGCGCAACAGCCAAGTAACTTCACAAGATTACGATGCCTAACATTGGCAACCAACTGAAATTCATTAACAAATTTATATTCTTTCCCTTGCTTCGAATTTAAAGACAATTTTTTCACTGGTATTTCGCTTCCATGTGAAGTAGTTCCCTTGGAGAGTGAAGAATGTGTTAGCTTACTTGTCATCCTAAACATCACACTATTAATCCAACTTTCAAGGCTGATATCTTCATTGTCCTTTACAAATATTAGATTTTGTATTTTTTTGCATTGGAACCATCAATCTATGACACTTTGTAAAGGCTCCTTCTTTTATTCAGCTCTACAGCTTAAAACTTTGTAAAGTATCTAATATTTTAATTCTTTAGTATATGTTACCTTATATACAGGGCCAAATTCTCCCTCTCCGACCTTGTTATTATGATGAAAATTCTTGTGTTCCAGCAACCAATTCTTTCTTCTCAAATACTTTGAAATCATTAGATAGGCTATGAATCGTAACTAGGCCCTGCCCGGGGCTGGGTAGTTTTTCTAAGCTACATGCCCATTTTCTAGATAACATTTTTGGTTCATCATGTTTTATTTGTGAGTTTTCCCACTTATCAAGACCTAAAAAAAATACGAAAATTCAGTCATATAACAAGAAAAAAAAGGCCCAAGTTACCAGCAAGCATTATGTTACAGATAAAACGAAAGCCCAAGTGACTTTCCATACCTTCCTTATGCAATTTATTGATGCAACCGCATTACTGTATATAGAAATACTGATGGAGGAGCGTAATGCCTGATAACTGAAATTGAAGTCAAGTCCCCTACATCTCAAAACAATGTTGCCACTACACCACTGAGGACTTGAGACCTTGGCATCAGTTTCACCTCCTCCACATCGCTTCCACCACCACCAGACCATCTTTCACTACACGTTCAGTTGGTCACTAGTATAAAAATTAAAATGTTGAGGGTGGGTTTTCAAATTTGAATTCAAATTCAAACCACTGTATGCATTAAATGCGTACGTTCTATATTGTGAGTTGTCTTATGTGAGATAGATCATTGTATAACCTGACGGATTGACTTCGAAGAGGGCAGAGGAATTGCCAGTGGCCAGAGTCTGGGCAATTCCTCCGCCTTGTTAGAATACTCCTTTAAGAAAAGGGATCTCTTTCTTATTTGAGAATGGCTAAGAAGAATTTATCCCCTACATCATAAGCTATCATACAATCAATTTTACCATAGATACATGTGATAATCATTTATAGGAAAAAACATGAATAGCGAGATACATCATCACTGATCAAATACTTGCTTATAACCAACAAATTAACAACAGGAATACAATGAATACAATAACAATGAAATCTATACATAAACTAGTATATTTTCATATCAAATACCTGAGAAATGAGCTCTTCATTATTGAATGTAAAATGAAAATGGGAATGGGGCTTCCACATTCCACCTGACCATAGACATGGCTGAGCCAAATCTAACTTCAGCCAATCACCCCCATGCCATATTCCAAGCATGAATGTGGGACTTTATCAAACACATCAATCAACACCACACCATGTCTATAAAGAAAAAACTATTTGAACCCCAAACTAGTGATTCCACTTCATGGTCATACATCACTAACTGTCAAGGATTGGTATCTATCCAAGCTGTTCCAGGGCTCTAGAGATCAAACCATCTCAAACCCAAACCAGTGATTCCACATCACGATTGGACATCACTAATTGTCAAGGATTGGTCTCAATCCAAGATGCTCCATGCCTCCAAAGTGTTTGTTCCAACCAGGGATTCCATAACTAGTATCTCAACTCTAATTTTTATAAGGCTTCCAGAGTTTTTGTCCAACCGGGGCTTCCAGGACTAGTAACTCAACTGATAGTTGTCTGTAAGGCTTCCAGACCTTTTTTCCAACCAAGGTTTTAGGAACTAATAATCCAACCCAATAAGTAAAAGAATCATGAGAACCAACCAGAAAACAATCAATGGAAATAAACCAACAATCACCACAACTATTTAAGAAATGGAAAGGCTAGGAAAATCCACCATCAATCCTGACCAACCTCCATGAAAATGACAGACCATAATCAAGAAACCACATGGAATGTCATGCATGGCAAAAATAGTGAGGAAAACATACATGAAACTTGGTACCTTCACTCAGAACTATTGTAGATGCTGATCTCAGTGTCCTCTTCCACTTTCCTAATTTTCGTTGTCTTTCTCGATCCAAATATCCAAGTATTCCACACTCTCCAAGAGTGCTCCAAGAATACTCTAAGTGCTCAATATTATGAGAGAGAGAGAGAGAGAGAATAGAAGAGATATTCAAAACTAAATTGAGCAAGCCCTCCCCACTGATCCTCAAAAGCCTTTTTATTAATGATGCCTCTAATTTCTTCATTTTCCTCCTCACATGCAACATGTGACCTTTCAACTTCCTTTTCTCATAATTTCCTTTATTTTCATAAATAAATGACAATTAATGCCTCATTCCTTTCCAAAGTTGTTGCCTTTTCCTTTTCCAATTTCCATTTCCATAATAAACCATGTGAACACCCCATAGGATGTTTTTCCCACCATTCAGCTTGGAATACAGGTCTCATCAACCGTGGTCTTATATATTTTTACATAACTTTTTAGCAGGGTTATTATAGAACTCTCTCCTTTGGGGGAATGCCATCCTTGGTGTTCAATCACACCTATAAACAAAAAAAAAAAACATACTTCCTATAGAGATTTATAAGATAGCTCATTGTAGTATTTACAATAACATCCTCTTGAAAAGATGAAGATCATACGGTGTGTTAGGTCCCTATATTACTAGTTTAGTCCCTTATTGTTATTAGTGTAGCCCTATTATTATTACTTTTGTACCCCTGTAACCCCAATATTGTTATTATTGTGCCCTTACATTTTTATTGTTAGGTCGGCCAGGATTATATTGTGGGCCCATGGACTCCTATATATAGAAGGAGGTTTTGGGCATTTGTATCATCCAAAAAATTGTTCATTTATGTAATGTATTGGAGGTTTCCCCCTCAAAGTGGCTGATTTATAAGGCGTTGATCTCTCTTTTCTTCTATTTTTTGGATTTGGTTTCATAACATTTGGTATCAGAGCTTTGGATTCTAGGGTTTCGCTGCTCCAAACAGGTCATTGTTTCATTGTTGCTATAAAATTTGTTCTACAAAGTTTTAGAAGCAGAAATTTTTAGAGTGCGAAGCCAAAATCCCGAGGAACATCTTCGCAAACGTTTAGAGCTTGGTTCGCAATATTTTTGGCGATATGATCTATGGAAGTTAGATCTTTTTGCAGGCTCCTGAATTTAACCTAAACAGGTCATCATGGAATTTTCACTATAAATATTCCTCTACGAGATTTTAGAAGCTGAATTTTTCACAGAGAGAAGCCAAAATCCTCAATAACCTCCAGTAAAAATTTAAGATCTTGGTTCGCAAAATTTGTGGAGATATGATTTGTGGAAGTTAGGATTGTTTCAGGCTCCTGAATTTCATCTCAAAGAGGTAACCGTGGGAAAAACGTCATAACTCTCTCTTTGAGCGTCAGATTGAGATTCGGTAAAAAAGTGGCTGCAATTAAATGGAATTTACTTTCCTTTCTATAAATTTAAGATCCAAAGGAGGAAACATTGACATGTGGAAAGTCATACAAGTTCACTCTACTGAACTAGTCCATAATTAGGTCATTGTGGGAGATTCGACATAACTTTGCCTTGGAGAGTCCAAATCAAGTTAGACCCCTGGCATTCAAAAGAGGATTCAGAGGGCTACCTCTGGGCTAAATTTTAGATATTTAAGATCCGAAACCACAGAGATAATTAAGTTTCAATATAGAGCTCCTGAAAAGTGAGAAAAATGTGTGTATTTTTTTGCGATTACATAAGTCTCGTTTCAAAAAAAAATAGTTTGAATTTATTTCAAGGGAATTTTGAAGAATAGATATCAGTACTAGGTTCTAAAATTCCCCCTAAAGGGAATTCAACACCCATTAATCCTTCATAAGGCTCTACTATGGCTGATGAAGATGAAGAAATGCAACATGAGATGTCAAAATTACAAGAGCAAGTGCACCTATTGAAAAGAGCAACAAAAAATGAAATGGAAGTTTTGAAGAAAGGTGTGGAAAATAATATGGATGGTTTGAAGAAAGGCGTGGAAGTTAAGATGACTGGTTTGGAAGCTAAGATGGAGGGCATGGAAGTCGGTGTGGAAGCTAAGATGGATGACATGGAATCTAAAATGAGAAACATGAAGAATGATCTAAAAGTAGACATCGAAGGTTTGACAAAGTTGATACAAGAAATGTTTCCTAATGGTGAGAAGGTAGTTGAGGAAACTCATGATGAGAATAAAATAAATGTTAATCATGATTTCATAAACTCTAATGTTGGATGGAAGAACCACCATATTCCAAGTATGGATATGAGGAAGTTTGATGGCAAGGATCCCGTAACATGGATACTACAGATGGAGCAATATTTTGATCTCAATAATGTGCAAAACACACAAAAGGTACGCATTACAACTTTACATTTAGAACAAAATACATTTGTATGGTATCAATGACTTTTCTCCCGTAAAAAAATTGTAACTTGGTCAATTTTTATGGAGGAAATGATAGCACATTATGAGGATACAAAAAGCAAGACCTTCTTTAGCCAATTGATAAATCTCAAACAAAAGGGCTTAGTGGTAGAGCACATTGAGGACTTCCAAAAATTGACTATAAGGGTAACTAATATTCCAGAGGAGCACAAGATTGATGTCTTCATAGGGACTTTAAAGGATAACATCCAACATGAAGTTCACGTTTGGGAACCTGATTCATTGTAAAAGGCATTCAGGTTGGAAAGAAAAATTGAATGTAAAATTATGGCAACAAGGAAGCCTACCACTCACATATATAAATATGGAAGTGTTGCTACTCTGAGACTTCCACAACCTACAAGGTCGAGACCACAAAAATTGGAAGAGAAAAGAGAAAAAGGGCTTTGCTACAGTTGTGATAGCAAATACACTATAGGTCATAAGTGCACTAACAAGAAATTATTTTACATAGATTGTGAAGAGGAAGAAGAAAATGAACAAGTATCTTCAAAAGAAGAGGATATACACCAGGAACAAACCCCAGAAGAGGAAGAAATGAGTCCGACCATATCATGTAATGCTTTGGCAGGAATTACCACCCCTCAAACTCTCAAGATAGAAGGACATATCAAGAAGAAAAGGTAATAGTTTTGATTGATTCGGGTAGTACCCATAATTTTATTCATTGTAAGGTAGCCAAGGAATTGAATTGTTTCCTATACCCAACACTAGAATGTCAAGTGATGGTTGCAAATGGAGGAACTATAAATTTCTCTAGAAAATTCCATAATATCAAGCTAAACACAGGGGAATATGTATTGAATAGTCCAATTCTTTCCATTCCTATGGGAGGTGCTGATGTTGTAATAGGAGTACAATGGTTACAATCCTTCGGGATGGTAGCTTTTAATTTTCAAGAACTTTTCTTGAAATTTTTTTTAGAAGGAAAGGAAGTCAAATTACAGGGTATCGTAAGGAAGCCGGGAAAGATAATAAGCTCTAATGTCATGACAAAGCTTCTGAAGAAGGAAAAACAAGGCGTAATTACACAATTATGCTCACTAGAAGTTCCAACATCAAAATCATCTATTTTTGCAGATCTCCAAAAAGTCTTGGACAATCATTCCAAGGTGTTTGAAACTCCCAAAGGATTCCCACCTATTCGTGATCATGATAATTCTATTCATTTCATTCCAGGAAATGTTCCTCCAAACATCAGGCCTTATAGATATCCTTATGTCCAAAAGAGCTAAATTGAACGTATGATTGCAGAGATGTTAGAGGCTGGTATAAGTCAACCTAGTCAAATTTATTTCTCTACTCCAGTAGTATTGGTGCACAAGATGGATGGATCATGGTGCATGTGTTCGGATTATAGGGAGTTAAATAAGCTCACCATTAATGATAAATTTCCCATTCATGTAATTTATGAATTATTGGATGAATTACATGGATAAATTTATTTTACCAAGTTGGATCTTTGTTCAGGATATCATCAAACTAGAATGAAGACTGAAGATATTCCGAAAAAAGCATTTCGAACTCATGAGGGTCATAAATTTTTGGTCATGCCTTTTGGCCTTACCAATGCACCTTCTACATTTCAAGGGTTGATGAATTCCATTTTCAAACCCTTCCTTAGAAAATTTGTGCTAGTATTTTTTGATGATATACTAATATACAACAGGTCTTGGAAAAATCATGTTCAACATGTTGACAGGGTGCTCAAACTATTGCAGGAGAAACAATTATATGCAAAAAAATCCAAATGTTTCTTTGGAGTACAAGAGGTGGAATATCTAGGTCATATTGTATCTCACGAGGGTGTTAAAGTAGACCCTAACAAAATTAAAGCCATTAAGGAATGGAAAGTTCCCACAACCATAAAGCAGTTGCGAGGATTTCTCGGGTTAACAGGGTATTATCGCAAGTTTGTTAAGAATTATGGGAGAATAGCAGCACCTCTAACAACATTATTGAAGAAAGATGCATTTTCATGGACTCCTGAAACAATTAAGGCCTTGGAACATCTTAAAGAGGCCATGTGCCTTGCACCGGTCTTATCTATGGCAGACTTTAGAAAAAACCTTTATTGTGGAATGTGATGCCTCAAGAAATGGAATTGGTGCCATTTTAAAGCAAGAAGGAAGACCCGTTGATTTTGAAAGTCGTCCAATGAAAGGAAAGTATTTATAAAAAGATATTTATGATAAGGAAATGTTAGAAATACTACATGCACTAAAGAAATGGCGACCTTACCTAATGGGAAGACACTTCAAGGTCAAAATTGATCATGATAGTCTTAAACACTTTTGAAACAAATACTAACTTCAGAAGAGCAGCAAAAATGGGTCACAAAGATGTTAGGTAATGACTTTGAAATAAACTACAAAAAAGGGAAGCTAAATGTTGTTGGAGATGCACTCTCAATAAATAATGAAGAGGTGGAAGCATTGATTTTTTCCATTTCTATTATCCAACTAGATTCGATAACCGAAGCAAGGGATGAATGGAAGAAGGATGAAGAAGTGTGGACACTCATTAAAAAGTTGCAGCAAGATGCTAGTACATCTAATACATTTATTTGGAAAAATGATTCTTTATGGTACAAAGATCGCTTATATATTTGTTAGAATTCCGAACTAAAACAAAATATTCTTTTGGAATTGGACACTTCTCCTTTAGAAGAACACTCAGGATTTTTTAAAAGCTTACCATAGGGTGAAGAAAGAATTTTTTCGGGATGGCCTTAAATCTGATATTCAAAATTTTGTGGCAAAATGTTTGGTTTGCTAGAAAAATAAAGCTAAGACAATTAAGACCCTGGGTCTTCTACAACCTTTATCCATTCCAAGTCAACGTTGGGAGGATATTTCAATGGATTTTATCATAGGCTTACCTAAGTCCGAAGGAAAGAGTGTCATCATGGTGGTAGTTGATACACTTACCAAGTATGCACACTTTTGTGCATTATATCATCCATTTAAAGCAAGTAGAGTTGCTACTACATTTATGGACACAATTCAAAAGCTACATGGAAACCCAAAGGTTATTGTGAGCGACAGAGATCCCATTTTTACTAGAAATTTTTGGACAGAGTTATTTTCTTGTTTGGGTACTCAATTAGCTCGTAGCTCACATTTTCATCCTCAATCCGATGGTAAAACTGAGATAGTGAATAAATTTTTGGAAGGATATATTCGTTGTTTTCTATCTTATAAACATACACAATGGGTCAAGTGGTTACCTCTCGCTGAATGGTGGTATAACACTTTCTTCCATACTGGAGCAAAAATAACCCCATTTATGGCACTTTATGGATATCATCCACCGTCCATCACATCATCTTTAAGAGAAAATTCTAAGGTTGAAGTAGTGGAAGATCACATCGAGCATCAACAAGAAGTTCTCCAACTCTTAAAGGATAACCTAAATTTGGAACAAAATCGAATGAAACAATAGGCAGATCAACATCACAATGAGAGAAGTTTTGATGTAGGAGATTGGGTATTTTTACAGCTATAACCATACAAAAAAATGTCCCTCAAGAAAGCTAAGAAGGATAATAAATTATCGCCAAATTACTATGGTCCTTACAAGGTGTTGCAAAATATTAGTACTATGGCATACAAATTGGAGCTTCCTGCTTCTTCACAAGTGCATCTAGTTGTCCATGTTTCATGCTTAAAGAAGGTTATAGGTGAAAATCTTCCAGTTCAAACAATATTGAGAGAACATGATGAAGAAGTAAAAATTATATTGGAACCTGAAGTGGTCAGGGAAACAAGAACTGGATAGCTATGAAATCGATCAATTTTAGAGTATCTCATCAAGTGGAAGAACTTACCCACTGAAGATTCTACATGGGAGGATTAGAATTTTATACAGAAGCACCCAGAGCTACTCAAATCGTTGAGGAAAACCGTGTTTTGAAGGAGATGGGCATCTTAGGTCCCTATATTACTAGTTTGTCCCCTTATTTTTATTATCGTAGCCCTGTTATTGTTACTGTTGTACCCCTGTAACCCCAATATTGTTATTATTGTGCCCTTGCATTGTTATTGTTAGGTTGGCTAGGATTATATTGTGGGCACATGGACTCCTATATATAGAAGGAGGTTTTGGTCATTTGTCTCATCCAAGAATTGTTCAATTATGTAATGTGATGAAGCTTCAAATCATACCTCATTGGTAATTCATTAATAAGTTACACTTGCACTTTTGTTTACATCTCGTCACACAATTCAAACTAGATTTTTGATCAAACCATCATATATGAACATATAATATATGGTTAGCTCAAAATGAAACAATCATAGATAAAAATCATAAATCACATGCAATCATCATAAACCATAACCATAAATCACATGTAACCATCATAAGCCATAATCACATATCACATGCATAATATAACTGAAATATAATATCAATGATTATCTTTCATCGGTCCTTACTTCTTCCTTTTCTATTTTTGTACACATGTCAGATCGGTTTCCACACCCGACAAGCACCCAATGCATCCTCCACAACCATCTACACCATGCACAACATGTATATCCACACAAGGCGTAAAACACCATACAATACATACACCCACACATTGTGTGCAACACAACATAATATATACACCTATACCTAGTGTACAAGACAATACATGTACATACACATACATCCAGAGTATAATACGACACAATATATATGCCTAGACCGACCTACAACACATACAACTACACTTGGTGTACAACACAAGACAATACATATACATACATATAGGTACAAAAAGTACAACACGACAAATACATATGTCATGATACTATGATTGCACCATGCACATACATAGTACCACATGCCCGCAACACATGTATGGCATGGGCACAATACCACATGTATACCAGTACCATATGCACAACATGTACATAGTAAGACTTGTACACAACACTACTTGCACAACATCACATGTACGTGACACCACCTGCAAAACATGTACACAGTGCCAAATGTACATTGCACCACTTGTACAATTTTTACACAATACCACATGTACACTGCACCACATGCACGAAATGTACATGAAACCATATGTACATAAAGCCACATGCACGACATGTACACGACACTGCCTGCACACAACACCACATGTACAACTTGTACAGAACACCATAGGTGCACACCACCATGTGTACAATCATTCATACAACATCAGATGCACACAACTCCATATGTACATCACATACACAAAACCATATGTACATAGCATTGTATATTCAACATGTACATAGCAGCATATGTACACAACATCGCACATACAACATGTGCATAGCACCATATGCACACAACACCACATAGCCAATACGCCCACAGTACGATACCTACACAACACCGCATATCCAACATGTACATAGCACCATCAATACCTAGCACTGCATATGCAATATACACACAACACCATATATACACCAAGAATACAACATCATATGTACACAATACTACATATGCAACATTACACATCACAATAGGTAACAATAATTGAATCTTCAACATGCATAACATATAAAAAATAGTAGAACTGCATTAGACCACACACTGACCCCACAAGAAACCTTGCCTGTAGTGTCTTTCCACTATCCATGCTTATCATATCATACCGCAAATCACACTACTTTCACTTCGTTGATGTACCCCTTAGCATTACCTTTCCATAACATAAACATAGGCATAAAAAAATCATATAATATCAATTCATCTACACATGATACTAACCTCATAGATCTGTCAAGGCTACTCTACCACTTGATTCATCATATACAGGAACCTCTTCACGCCATTCACCTATACAAGCAATCATTCCTCCACAAGAATGATCATTGAAACCCTATCATACAATGATGTAGATAGATAGATACATACATATATACATATAAACCATCAACATAAAACCATCAAGATACATGCGGACCCTGTTAATCAGCGACAAACATACATGTATACATATGTAAACATAAACAAAATCATAATCACAATGAAAGGGATAGATATTATAAGATCCAGGTTAAGAGAACTTCCTTGTCTGTGCACAACATGCACAACATTGAGAACAACAATTCCCAACATAGCCAAGGCATCTAACACCTCATTCATTTTACCTTTTATGTTTCCTTTCTCATGTATGTACTTCCACCATCTATTTACCACAATGGACCCAACTAGCCCAACCAAATGTCATACTCTTACCTTCTGCTATGCTTACTCATGCACTGAGCTTCATTCATGTCTTACATTACCTATTGGGTACCATAGAGCTCTCTGCAAGATACATTAACTATATTCTTTCCCAACCAATGCCCAAGGCTCTCAAACAAAAGGAAAGAACAAAATTGAACAATAAGAATACCATGAGAACCAAAAGAAATATGACACCACAACAAAGTGGCATGACCATGCACTAGACACAATCAATACTACAGATCAATCGTAACCAAATCAAAAAATACTGAAAGCACAAGACTTTACAACAAACACCATGACTCAATCCCCATGGTTCCTAATACTTCCAAGGAAAGCTCGGCCTGAGCCTTCTTCAATATTTCATGGAAGTCTCTTTCCATGTAATCCCCTTCATCATACTTCCATAACCACACAACTATTAGAGCATAAATAAATAGACCAATATATTTGTTATATTTCCTTTTTGTGCCAAAAACACTATCCCATAACTAAACGAACATGTCAACCATATGTATCAACATCAAGAAAACACATCTATCAATTCGAAATAAAATTTTACTAAGACTAAAAACCCTGTCATAATCCATTGGTCAAATCAAATTCATTGCTCATAAAACCTAATGCTACAACTATCACCTACTTACACTCAGGTACATATAATCCATCCCAACACATGCGTGTTAATACAACCATCTTAAAATAAAACCACTTCTTCATGCAATCTTACAGACATATATACTCATATCATTCAATTAATCAAAAATTCAAGAAACTTGCAAACATACCATGCTAAATAAATCAACTATATGATGTAATACACACCACATCACTTACACACCAAATAGATGACATAATCAAACAATTAAGCATTAACTACACAACATAAGCAAACTCATACCTTCATGTACCTTAGGGGAGGATACCTTGTTTGCACAATCAATCTAGATTAACATGATATAACTTCACACCATATCAACCCAATCATTAATAAGGTCATGATATCCATAACAATATCTAGCTAACATGTTCACATCATATACTTAAACAAATGTCATTCACGCATAGCAATCACATATGCACAATTTGTCTAGATTAATAAAACACACTATCATAATTAGGTCTAATTATACTTGAATGTATTAACCCTAACCAACTGCATAGTCCAATCCAAATCAAAATTATACATATAACATCAAGATATTATTTCCATAACCCTAATCGTCAAGTTACTAGCATATAACAACAACAAGTTATATATCATGCTCCTCATCCACATGTAACCTAATCATCAAGATAACTATACAAAAATATCAATTTAATCTAAAACATACTCATCAACAACATATAACATAATAACCAATTTATATCGCCATAAAACAACAATAGAAATGCATATAACCACATGTTACTATCAATCATGACTATCTAACACATGTGCATATAACTACACTAATCACCTAGCATCTACCATGCATGGCTAACCCACACATGAGCATATAACTAAATTGATTAACTAACATCTATCATATATGTAATCATAAAAATAATAAAATGACAAACATATATATAAATAACCCTAATGCATATAACAATCCATGAATCACATACTTGCATGCCAAGCATACAAACTTGTATGGCGATCTTCTCTTACCCCACAATCCATTGTTGCAACTTCATTGTAATGATATGCATCTCTTACTCTATCTTATCCAACACATTAGCATCATATCATACTAATATCATCATGATGGGATAATTGCATTCAATGAACTTATGCACAAAAACCTCAGCCAAACCAATTGAAACTTGACCATATGCACCCACTTGACATGTATAACCAATCATGAAAGACCAATGCATGTTCAACATATGACATCATAGAAGCAAGAATACATGAATAAAATGGAAGCATGACCAACATGTAACTTTAGAATAAACAAGAAATCTGTGTACAATATGTAACAATATGTAAGAAAGCATGCATGAACAATACATAAGAGTCAACAACACAGAACCATTCATACACCCATTACAACATGATGATGACAAAAACATCAACACTTCCATGGCGACATCACTGCCACCATGACCAACACAACATGGATGCAAGAAACACATATAAACCATATTCATACTAAATATGGATGCAACTAACATAAACACACGATCCACACACCACCCATCAGTCCAAGAGTTGAACCATGCTCTCATTTCACTGTTAGGTCCCTATATTACTAGTTTAGTCCCTTATTGTTAATAGTATATCCCCCTTATTGTTATTTTTGTACGCCTGTAACCCCAATATGGTTATTATTGTGCCCTTAAATTGTTATTGTTAGGTTGGCTAGGATTATATTATGGCCCCATAGACTCCTATATATAGAAGGAGGTTTTTCTCATTTGTAGAATCCAAGAATTTTTCATTTATTTAATGTATTGGAGGTTCCCTCTTGAAATGGCTGATTTCTAAGGCACTGATCTCTCTTTTCTTCTATTTTGGGAGCTGGTTTTACAACATTTGGTATCAGAGCCTTGGATTCTAGGGTTTTGCTGCTCCAAACACGTCATCGTGGCATTTTCGTTATAAATTTATTTTTTACAAAGGTTCATAAGGGGAAAATTTTGGAGCACGAAGCCAAAATCATGAGGAACATCATCAAAAAATTTCAGAGCCTGGTTCGTAATATGTTTAGAGATATGATCTATGGAAGTTAGGGCTTTTTACAGGCTCCTGAATTTAACCTAAATAGGTCATCATGGAATTTTCACTATAACTCTTTTCCTACAAGGTTTCAGAAGCTGAAATTTGCACATAAGAAAGCCGAATCTTGAGGAACGTCTTGGAAAAAATTTAGAGTTTGTTTCGTATTATTTTGGGAGGTAGGATCTATGGAAGTTAGGGCTTTTTCAGGCTCCCGAATTTCATCTCAAAGAGGTGATCATGAGAAAATATTCATAACTCTCTCTCTAAGCATCAGATTAGAATTCTGTAAAGAGTGGTCACAAGTACATGGACTGTAGTTTCTTTTCTATCAATTTCAGAGTTGAAGGAGGAAACAGTGACACGTGGAAAGTGGTACAACTTCACTCTATTGAACCAATCCATAATTAGGTCATTGTGGGAGATTGGACATAAATTTTTATTGAATAATCCAAATCAGGTCAGACATGTGGCATTCGAAAGACGATTTAGAGGGCTACCTCAGGGACACATTTCAGATATTGAAGATCCAAAATCACAAAGATAATTTAGTGTCCATATCGAGCTCCTAAAAATAAAGAAAAATGTATGTATTGTTTGTCGGAATTGCATAAGTCTTGTGTAAAAAATTAGTTTGAAGTGATTCCAAGGGCATATTGAGAAAATATTTCAGTATTGGGCTCTAAAATCCCTCCTAAAAAGAATTCAACACCCATTAAGCCCTCATAATACTCTACTATGACTCATGAATATGAATAATTGCAACATGATCTATGAAAATTACAAGAGCAAGTGCACCAAATTTCACTCTCGCAAAGAGCAACAAAAAATGAAATGGAAGTTTTGAAGAAAGGCGTGGAAGAGAAGATGGATGGTTTGAAGAATAATATGGATGGTTTGAAGAAAGGGTTGGAAGCTAAGATGGATGGCATGGAAGATAAGATGGAGGACATCGAAAACATGAAGAATGATATAAAAGCAGACATGAAAGGTTTGACAAAGTTGATACAAGAAATGATTCCTAATGGCTAAAATATAGTATAAGAAACTCATGATGAGAACAAAATAGATGTTAATCGTGATTTCATAAATTCTAATGTTGGATGGAAGAACCACCATATTCCAAATATGGATATGAGGGATTTTGATGGCAATGATCCTGTAACATGGATACTACAGATGGAGCAATGTTTTGATCTCAATAATGTGAAAAACACATAAAAGGTACGCATTGAAACTTTACATTTAGAATATAATACATTTTTATGGTATCGATGGCTTTTCTCTCGTAAAAAAATTGTCACTTGGTCAATTTTTACGGAGGAAATGATAACACATTATGAGGATACAAAGAGAAACACCTTCTTTAGCCAATTGATAAATCTCAAATGAAAGGGTTCAGTGGTGGAGCACATGGAGGACTTCCAAAAATTGAACATAAGGGTAATTGATATTCCAGAGGAACATAGGATTGATGTCTTCATAGGGACTTTAAAGGATAACATCCAACATGAAGTTCGCGTTTGGGAACCTGATTCATTGGAGAAGACATTTAGATTGGCAAAAAAAATTGAATGTAAAATTATGACGGCAAGGAATCCTACCACTCGCATCTATAAAGATGGAAGTGTTCCTACTCATAGACTTCCACGACCTACAAGGTTGACACCACACAAATTGGAAGAAAAAAGAGAAAAATGGCTTTGCTACAGTTGTGATAGCAAATACACTAAAGGTCATAAGTGTGTTGAGAAGAAATTATATTACATATATTGTGAAGAGGAAGAAGAAAATGAACAAGAATATTCAAAAGAAGAGGATATACACTAGGAACCAACCCTAGAAGAGGAAGAAATGACTCTGACCATATCGTGTAATGCATTGGCAGGAATTACCACTCCTCAAACTCTCAAGATAGAAGCTCATATCAAGAAGAAAAATGTAATAGTGTTGATTGATTCTCGTAGTACCCATAATTTTATTCAATGTAAGGTAGCCAAGGAATTGAATTGTTTCCTATACCCAGCACTAGAATGTCAAGTGATGGTTGCAAATGGAGGAACTATAATTTTCTCTAGAAAATGCCATAATATCAAGCTAACCATGGGGTAATATGTGTTGAATAGTCCAATGCTTTCCATTCCAATGGGAGGCGCTAATGTTGTACTAGGAGCACAATGGTTACAATCTTTGGGGACGATAGCTTTTAATTTCCAAGAACTTTTCTTGAATTTTTTTTCAGAAGGAAAGGAAGTCGAATTACGGGGTATCGCAGGGAAGCTGGGAAAGATAATAAGCTCTAATGTCATGAAAAAGCTTCAGAAGAAATAACAACGAGGCGTAATTGCACAATTATTCTCACTAGAAGTTCCAACATCAAATTCATCTATTTCTGCAGATCTCCAAAAAGTCTTGGAAAATCATTCCAAGGTGTTTGAAACTCCCAAAGGACTCCCACCTATTTGTGATCATGATAATGCTATTCATTTGATTCTAGGAAGTGTTCCTCCAAACATCGGGCCTTATAGATATCCTTATGTCCAAAAGAGAGAAATTGAACGTATGATTGCAGAAATGTTAGAGGCTGGTATAATTCAACCTAGTGACTCAAAGTTCTTTCTCTGCTCCAGTAGTATTGGTGCACAAGAAGGATGGATCATGGCGCATGTGTCTAGATTATAGGGAGCTCAATAAGCTCACTATTAAAGATAAATTTCCCATTCCTATGATTGATGAATTATTGGATGAATTACACGGAGAAATTTATTTTACCAAGTTGGATCTTCATTCAGGATATCATAAAATTAGAATGAATACTGAAGATATTCTGAAAACAAAATTTCGAACTCATGAGGGTCATTATGAATTTTTGGTCATGCCTTTTGGCCTTACCAATGCACCTTCTACATTTCAAGTGTTGATGAATTCCATTTTCAAACCCTTCCTTATAAAATTTGTGCTAGTACTTTTTTATGATATACTAATCTATAGCAGGTCTTGGAAGGATGATGTTCGACATGTTGACAAGGTGCTCAAACTATTGCAGGAGAAATAATTATATGCAAAAGCATCCAAATGTTTCTTTGGAGTACAAGAGGTGGAATATCTTAGTCATATTGTATCTCATGAGGGTGTTAAGGTAGACCCTAAAAAAATTAAAGACATTAAGGAATGGAAAGTCCCCACAACCATAAAGCATTTGCGAGGATTTCTTAGGTAAACATGGTGTTATTGCAAGTTTGTTAAGAATTATGGGAGAATAGGAGCACCTCTAACAGCATTATTGAAGAAAGATGCATTCTCATGGACTCCTAAAGCAACTAAGGCCTTTGAACATCTTAAAGAGGCAATGTGCCTAGCATCAGTCTTAGCTACACCAGATTTCACAAAAACCTTTATTGTGGAATGTGATGCCTCAAGAAATGTAATTGGTGTTATTTTAATGCAAGAAGGAAGACCCATTGCTTTCAAAATTCGTCCAATCAAAAGAAAGTATTTACAGAAATCTATTTATGAGAAGTAAATGTTAGCAATGCTAAATCCACTAAAGAAATGGCTACCTTACCTAATGGGAAGACACTTTAAGGTAAAAAATGATCATGATAGTCTTAAACACTTTTTGGAACAAAGGCTATCTTCATAAGAGTAGCAAAAATGAGTCACAAAGATGTTGGGTTATGACTTTGAAATAATCTAAAAAAAAGGGAAGCTAAATGTTGTTGCAGATGCACTCTCAAGAAAGAATGAAGAGGTGGAAGAATTTCTTTGTGCCATTTCTATTATCCAACTGGATTGGATAACCGAAGCAAGGGATGAATGGAAGAAGGGCGAAGAAGTGTGGACACTCATTCAAAATTTGCAGCAAGATCCTAGTACATCTGATACATTTAGTTGGAAAAATGATTCCTTGTGGTACAAATATCACTTATATCTTTGTAAGAGTTCCCAACTAAAACAAAATATTCTATTGGAATTGCACAATTCTCCTTTAGGAGGTCACTCAAGATTTTTAAAAACTTACCACAGGTTGTAGAAATATTTTTTTTGGGATGGCCTTAAATCTGATATTCAAAATTTTGTAGCAAAATTTTTGGTTTGCGAGCAAAATAAAGTTGAGATAATTAAGACCGCGAGTCTTCTACAACCTTTACCCATTCAATTTCAACGTTGGGAGGATATTTCAATGGATTTTATCACAGGTTTCACCAAGTCTGAACGAAAGAGTGTCATCATGGTGGTAGTTGATAGACTTACCAAGTATGCACACTTTTGTCCATTATATCATCCATTTGAAGCAAGTACAGTTGCTACTACATTTATGGACACAATTCAAAAGCGACATGGAAACCCAAAGATTATTGTGAGTGACAGAGATCCCATTTTTACTGCAAATTTTTGGACGAAGTTATTTTCCTGTTTGGGTACTCAAGTAGCTCATAGCTCATCTTATCATCCTCAATCTAATGGTCAAAATCAGATAGTGAATAAATGTTTCTAAGGATATCTTTTTTGTTTTTTATCTAATAAACAAACAAAATGGGTCAAGTGGTTACCTCTCGCTGAATGGTGGTATAACATTTCCTTCCATACTGCAGCAAAAATGACCCCATTTATGGCACTTTATGGATATCATCCACTATCCATCACATCATATTTAAGATAAAATTCTAAGGATTAAGCAGTGGAATATCACATCGAGCATCAACAATAACTTCTCCAACCCTTAAAAGATAACCTAAATTTGGCACAAAATCGAATGAAACAACGAGCATATCAACATCACAGCGAGAGAAGTTTTGATGTAGGAGACTGGGTATTTTTATGGATACAACCATACAAACAAATGTCCCTCAAGAAAGATAAGAAGGATAATAAATTAGTGCCAAATTACTATTGTCATTACAAGGTGTTCCAAAAAATTGGTACTATGGCATACAAATTGGAGCTTCCTGCTTCTTCGTGAGTTCATCCAGTTTTCCATGTTTCATGCTTAAAGAAGGTTATAGGTGAAAATCTTCGAGTTCAAACAATATTTCCAGAACTTGATGAGGAAGGAAAAATCATATTGGAACCTGAAGCAATCATGGAAACAAGGACTCGACAATTACGAAATCGATCAATTTCAGAGTATCTCATCAAGTGGAAGAACTTACCCACTGAAGATTCTACATGGGAGGATGAGAATTTTATACAGAAGCACCCAGAGCTACTCAAGCATTGAGGACAACACTTTTTTGAAGGAGAGGGGTATGTTAGGTCCCTATATTACTATTTTAGTCCCTTATTGTTATTAGTATAGCCCCCTTATGGTTATTGTTGTACCCCTATAACCCCAATATTGTTATTATTGTGCCCTTAAATTGTTATTGTTAGGTTGGCTAGGATTATATTGTGGCCCCATGGACTCCTATATATAGAAGAAGGTTTTGGTAATTTGTAGAATCCAAGAATTTTTCATTTATGTAATGTATTGGAGGTTGCCCCCTCGAAGTGGCTGATTTCTAAGGTGTTGATCTCTCTTTTCTTCTATTTTTGGAGCTCGTTTCACAACAACCACTCTGTAACACCCTCTTCCTAGATCTACCCAAGTAACTGGACAACTGGGGTAAAAATGTGATGAGAGGCTACTAATATGAGATTCAACCTCATAGATGACCTTAAGGAAGTGGAACCAATTTAAACATCAAAACACACCTTACACTACATCATTGACATCCCAAGTAGGTAACCAAAACTTCCAGGGCCCTATTCCATAAGAGGGAAATAACTTTTAGCCACTTTGAGGCTAAGCCATGAGATTGTAAGAGAAAGGTATTCGCTATATACCCCATAGCCATGGTCTATGCTTGTAAAGGTAGTGGCTAAGGCCCAAACAATAAATTGTCCGCCTATAGCTCTAGGATTTGTGCCACAGTTTCAACCCCTGAGACCAGGTCACTGGCTAGAAGTTCATGTAACATCAGGAGAGGGAAAATAATGTTACAAAAAATATATGGAGGCAATCACATCAACTAGAACTCATCTGATGCCACCTATCCATGAAAGGAATTTCTTCAAACAAGTTACAAGCATAGCCTCCATAGGCATAATCATCATATATAAACAATGGGGTCTCTTTCTTATTTGAGAATCGATAAGAAGCATTGCTCCCCCACATCATAAGCTATGATATAATTAATTTTACCATAGATACATGGGATAATAATTTACAAGAAAGAACATGAATAGAGACTTAAATCATCATTGAACGAATATTTGCTTATAAACAACAAACTAACAACAAAAATACCATGAATAATATAGCAATGAAATCCATACGTAAACTAGCATATTTTCATACTGAATACTAGAGAAATGAGCTCTTCATTGTTGAATGTAAAATATAACTAGGAATGGGACTTCCACATTCAACCTGACCATAGACATGGATGAGCCAAATCTCATTTCAGCCAGTCACCCTCATGCCATATTCCAAGCATGAATGTGGGAGCTTATCAAACACATCAATCAACAACAAATCGGGGCTCCAAGGAGTAAATTGTCTCAACCCCAAACCAGTTATTTCACCTCACGATCGAACATCACTAACCATCAAGAATTGGTCTCCATTCAAGCTGCTCCATGGCTCTAGAGTGTTTGTTCCAACCAAGGCTTCCAAGACTAGTAACTCAACCCAAAATGTTAAAGGGATTCCAAAGTGTTTTTCCAACGAGGTATTCGAGGAATAATAACTCAACTCAAAGTTCTCTATTGGGCTTTCAGATAGTTTGTTCAACCAAGGCTTCCAGGAACTAATAACTCAACCCAACAACTAAAGGAATCATTAGAACCAAATAGAAAAAAATCAATGGAAATAAACCCACAATCACCGTTACTATCCAGGAAATGCCAGGGCTAGGCAAATCCACCATCAATCCCAGTCATCCTCCATGCCAATAAAAAAATCATAATTAAGAAACCACATGCAATACCATGCATGCCAAAAATAGTGAGGATAACATACATGAAACTCGGTACCTGCAATCATAACCTATTGTAGATGCTGATCCCGATGTCCTCTTCCGCTTTCCTTCTTTTCCTTTTCTTTCTTGATTCGAATGTCCAAGTATGCCACACTCTCCAAGAGTACTCGAATAATACTCTAAGTTTTGAAGAGTATGAGAGAGAGAGAGAATATAAGAGAGCTCCAAAACTAAACTAGCAAGCCCTCCCCACTAATCGTCAAAAGCCCTTTTTTTTAATGAGGCCTCTAGTTTCCTCATTTTCCATTATTTTTCTTCTTCTCCTCCTCATATTCAATCTATGACCATTCACCTTCCTTTTCTCCTAATTTCCATTATTTTCCTAATTAAATTCCCATTAATGCCTCATGCATTTCCAAAGCCTTTTCCTTTGCATTTTCCAATTTCCTTTCAATAGTTAACCAAATGAACACCCCTAGGACGTTTATGCCCCCATTTAGCTTGGAATACGTGTCCCATAAACCGTGGCATTATATATTTTTACATGCACTTTTATGAGGGAGTGATATATTCTCTTATATTATTTTGTGGAACATGGTGTTAATAAGAATGTACATCTGGTGGTTGAATTCCTAGGATCAAGGGAACGTTATGGTTGTGCTCTCTTTAAAAAGGGATAAAATCTTTGGTGTTTGAAAGACTTGATGATGTTTGTGAATTGAAAATTGAAAATTTAAGTGGATTTCTAACGTCAAATTGTGAATTATCCATAAATTATATGAAATGTAAACTTCTTTTATCCATATCTATTTTTCAAGAAAACTCTTCCGGAAAATCACATTGGAAATTTTAGAGCCGATGCATTTTGAACTACTAAGTCTTGTTCATCATCAAGAGAAATGATGATTAAGCTTATTTGAACAAGTTAATATATATACTGTAGAGATGTTCAATGGTAAGGGACAACAATTTTATAGAAAATTAATAGGTTAATAAAATTGAACATTAATAAAATGCTAAGAATTAATAAAATACTAATAATTGGCTAATAGCTACAACATTTTACTTTTAATTAGATTTTAATAAGAATATTATTACTACAATAAACCCCCCCACAAACACACGAGATGAAAAATCAAAAGATGAATTAAAAATAAACCTTTAAATAAATGAAAACTTAAAAACAAATGAACATTAAAGATAAATAAGAAAACTAAATCAATATTTGTCTTTACAACAACCCATAATATAGCTCAGGGGCTACTAAGCTGGTGGCTTTACCATGATCCACATTCTAGTTCAGGGACAACTAGGCCATATGTTTATCATTTCGGAGATCCACCCCACTCAGCTTTGAATCCGTTTGGCAATCGAGCTCAACTGAAGCATGAGAATCCCATATCATCAAAGCTATATAAAAATGGCAAGACTAGGCTAAAAACATTGTTACACCTACCAAAACCCATGACAAGATAGAAAGAACCACATGAAATACCATGCATGCCATATCTATCAAGGAAATCACATATAAAAACCAATACCTGAAAATAATCCTATTGTAGCTTCTTGATCCCACTCTTCCTTGCTTTATTTTTTCTTTCTTTGTCCAATTCCTAATTGCTCCAAGAAAAATATAAGTTTCGAAGAGTGGGAGAGAGAGAGAGAGAATAATGACAGAGCTCCAAAAATGAACTGACAAAAGGTAACAACTAATCCTCAAAAGCCTTTTTATAGAAGATGCCTCCATTTTCTTCATTTTCCATTATTTTCTTTCAATTTTCCTCCTCACATGCAACTGGTGACCTTTTGATCTCCCTTTTCTCCTAATTTCCATTATTTTTCATAAACAAATGTGTCAAATATGTCATTTTCCTTTCCAAAGCCTCTTCCTTTTCCTTTTCCATTTCCTTAGCCTTAGCCGTATTAAACCAAATGAACATCCATTAGGATGCCTTGCCCAACATTTAGCTTGGAATAAGAGTCCCATCAACCATGGTTATTATTTTTTAACTTTTATTACATGGAATTTTCAAGAGTGTTGTTACGATGTTCATATGGTATTGTGGCATATTTTTAATGCCATATCAATACTTTGAAAACAGTTAATCCACATTAATCAGGATTTGGATTGGACCGTGGATAATTCTATCTAGATTATTTAGAATCTGTAGTTTTGCAGGGAAAGGCCAAGGAATCAAATATGGATAAAGCTTCAATAAACATGTATATTGTTTTGATGAGATTAGTTTTGTTGGAGGTAGATGAGAATTTGGCCAATCTTGCGCCAAATGATGTCTACAATGCTCAAAATCAAGAGATGGTTTTTGAAGCAGCCAAGGAAGCTATATTTCTACTGAAAACTGAGGGAGTTTTTCCCCTACCAACAAATAAAATAAAAATTTTGGTTGTGATTTGACCTCATGCCATTGCCACAAAACCTATGTTAGGAAACTATGTAGGTACATTTTTAGTTCTTCTTCCTTTTAATTACAGTTGATGAATCTATATTTATGATGTTCTCAAAGTTAAAATATTAAGGGTATGGTGTGGTATCCTTGTGTGGGATGTGAATTTTGTCACAAGTTACTAACCCAATTGGTTTTACCACTACATAGGGATGTTTTTTTCAATTTCACACAAGAAACATCATTTGGGAAATCTGCTATTTCATAGCAATAATGGAAAAGATCTAATCAATTTCGTTAAGAAGGTCCTAAAAAGGAGAAATGAGTGGCCTATACAACATTATTAAAGGTCAAACGTGTTCATATCAAAGAGACCAAGGATAAGATAATGTGGTGAAAAAAATACTAGTCTAGAGCTTTACACTATGAATCTGGGATACAAGGCCATGTTTGTTTCAAACAGATTTTTGGATATGCAATGGAAGTGGAAACCACTATGGAAGATAAAAAATCCTCTAAAATCTTGGAGATTTATGTGGTTGACTCTCGGAGACAAAACACTCACTCGAGGTATCCTTCAAATAAGGAACAAACATTGTTTGGGTAGACTTCCCTTGTGCAAAGAATCTCTTGAAACTATTGTTCACCATCCAATTACTTTCTCTTATGCAAGGTCGTTGTGAACTGAAATGGGATTTTTCCTTGGAACAAAGGATAGGTAGAAAGGGTTATTTTCATAGGGTTGTTTCACAAAATGGAAAAAAAATATGCTCTAAAGGAATTTAAAGTCCTTCCAATAATAGGAGCCTTAAGGCAAATGGTTGGCCGAGAATGCTACAATTTTTGAAGAGACTCATGTCTCATTTTCAACATGCAGCTCAAGCGAAATATTTTTTCTATTGCCTCAAAAATATACCCAATATCTCTTCGCAAAGGATTTTATCATACAATTCCATTTCCAAAATTTATATTTTGGGTTTCTTTAATGGAGCCAGCTAAAGCACCCTTCCTTGATGTGGGGTAGGTGACCTTCTATTTTTCAATGCTTCCATTATATAAATATCAAAGCAGGTTTAAGAGGGGGTTCAAATAACTTCACTAAACTATTAGCTATGAAAATTTCTCTAAAACTTGTTGCAAGAAAGGATTTTCAAACCTTCATGTGTATGGGGATAATCAAGTGGTCATAAATTATAAAATGAATCTATAAAATGGATAAATTGGTAGTTATTCCTACATATGATGAGGTAAAAAATTTATGGTTTCTGTGTTTAGTCAAATTTCCTTATCGATGTCTACAAAAAACATAACTGTGAAGTAGAATCTTTATCAAAGGAATGACTCTAGTTGGTAGTTGGTTCATGCATATGAAAGGAATCAAAGGATGGGGCAGTGGTATCCAAATCTACCCTTCCTTTTCTTTGATTAGGGGGTAGTTCTCAAGTGCAAGTTTTCAGCTTCTTGTCATATTTGTTAAGAGTTATCTTGTTGTTTTTGTAGGATTCCATGCCTACAAAGGCCATGTTTGACCCCTTTTTTTGTTATATTGAGATAAGAACTTTGCATTTATAGAATTATGATGTAATTTTGGGTTGAATTAAAATTTTTATCTCAAAGAGTTGTTATGTTTGGATTATGTGTGAGGGAAAAAAACCCTCATTTTTTAGATCAATTCAATGGGAAATAAGGGATTAGTCTTTGTTTTATCTCGTTTTCAGATGCATCTTGCAGATATATCATGCAATGTCAATGGTGTCTCCAAAATGCATCTATTCATATTAAATAGAATGTACAACTATTTTCCAATGTGATTAGAAGAAAGTTAAAAAAATAAAATGACAATACCCATACAGAAGGTATGAATTGTCCCAAGGGAAATGTGAAGTGTTACTTTTGTACATGCTCTTTTTTTTAATGCTAGAGGCCATATAGAGCTTCTTTGTTGATGTATTTTTGGTTCATAGATGTATTTTTTTTGTTCAGAGATATATTGATGATGAGGATCACAATATAGGTAATGATTTTGATGACATGTAGGTATGTGTTGTGGCATGATTTTTTTGAGGCAATCTAGTGCCTCTTTGTTGATGTATTTTTGGTTTAGAGATGTATTTCTTGGTCACCGATTTTTTTTTCGAGTTCTTCTCTAGTTCTGGATGTATTCCTAGTTCATTGCTACTAACATTGTCCAAAACACGTTCAAATGATCCTATTTGGAACCAACAAAATACAATTCTAAACAGGCATATGCATGAACAATCAAAGGGGATATAATTCCCACAACGTTTTCAAAGAATAATCTTTAATGTATGACAAAGACAACATCAAAATCACATTGAAGATGAAAGTGAATTGATGCAAATGTTATTAGAGAAAGAGTGCTAAGGAGGATGCTTCAAGAAAGCAACTGAAGAGGGTTAACCATGTGCTAATAAGCTGAAAACGAGTGTAGTCAACAACTAATATATGAAGTGAGTTATGGTTTTTTGGGTATGTATTACTCATGAGCCATTGTACCGACCCTATTTAAAAATTACAAATCTCCATGATAGTGAGGAAAATCTTGATAATAAATTTTGTTCCATGATTTTTTAGAATGTATTAATTATTTTAATTATTAATTATAATAATCATAATAAAAATTAAAATCAAAATTAAAATTTAATTAATTATTTTATTTATTATTTTATTAAAGTGAGATATATCATAAAGTAAATATTTTAACGGTTATTATAAATTTCTCCTATCAATTTTCACTTGTCATCTAATTTATATGGTTATGCTAGCGTATAATGTTGTTAAGATATATAAATTTAAAGCAAATGGAGGATATATTTATTAAAAAAAAAAACATTATTATTGAGAAGATTTAAACTTTGCTTTACATTTAGTGAGTATGGGACTTATACATATAAAAAATTAAAGAAATTTACAATTACCAACTAAACAAAAGCCCATTTTTGATGCGTACCTTTTTGCTTGTTTTTATCCTTCAAAGTTAAGCTGAACCTACTATGAACCTGTTATGGTCGGTGTCAATTTAATATCCATTCAATATTAGCATGCCAAAATGTAATAAGAGTTCCTGTGAAAGATGTAAGGAGAAGAGAAGTATATTTTTAAGGTTGATCTTGTAAATATTCTAAACAAATGACATAGATTGCGGATGAATGTGTCAAATATAACATAAACTTACAATTAAACAATTGGTTACAATGCCATCTCGTGATAGCAGAGTTGATACAAGCTAGGTTGGATTACATCCAACACTAATACGGGTATGTTGTTTGATATAGAGGTGATGATGATCATCTCACTAAGAGGGGTATGAGGTTTGGTATAGAGGTGATGATGATGATCATGAGATGACGACTAGGTTCTTCATATACATGACACTGAATACATGTATAAACATAAGGCAAACCATAAATAGACATCAAGAAGAAGTATATTAATCTAAGATGGAATATTTCTCATGAAACCCATGAATAAAGTACAACCACTATACAATTTATTATGTTTGTCTTCTTCTTTATATAAAATACATAATTTCATAGTCAATATGAAGACCTACCTAGTTACACTTTTCAACACCCCCTCTTAACTAGTGAGGTATTCATATAGGTACATGGTAATTAACTTTCAAATTGAAGAATATGATAAGAAGAATCAGATTGGTAATCTCATTTGTATAGCATCATATAAACCAACATTGTCCCAGTGAAAGGCCTTGAATAATAGCCCCATCTCTCAACGAGATAATGGGCTACAATGCTAGTGAGACACATGACTAATAGACACCATATTCATTGTATTTCCATGGTACATACCCCACCTAGTTGTTCCCAGAGTACGACCTTCTTGGACTATTCTTCTCTTGGGTAGCCAACCCTCAATGAATATCGGTCCATGACTACTCTTATCTTGAATTCCCTATCTCATTCTCAAAGAGTATTGAATGCAAGATGACTCCCAGATCCTCCATTCTATCTTCCAGGTGAAGACCATAATGATGTGTTTATCCATTCTCTTCAAATGGCCTTCACTAAGACTTATGACTATTATCCCTAGTCTAGTGCATGACAGATGTAATAGACAATCGGATATGTCACTCCCTCTCAACATAGGAAGGACAGACTTCAAGTTTCTTCCAAATAAGAAAATTACTACCAAGCTCCCTCTAAATCAGGGTCCTTCAGCAACAATCCAGCTACTCATGAAGAATTCCTCCCGTTGATGTCATGGATTCTGATATTGAGGAATCTTCAACTTTTGGCCTCATAGGGCATAGATCACCCATCACTTTCAGTCATGAGTCATGTCCACTATCAGAAAGTGATTCATCAGTTCTTCTCATTTGGTTCTCATTATGCCATGCTTCTTTCCTTATGACATGCATCTATAAATAAAATTTTCTCATGCATCTATAAATAGACATCCACCTAAAAATAGCTCGAGGCTCCATCCTAGTGTAGGTGCTTAATTTTCACTAGGATCTTCTTGTTGAATCTCAACAATGATGTTTATAATGCTCAAAATCAATAAATGGTTATTGAATCAACCAACGAAGCTATATTTCCTCTGAAAAGTGAGGGATTTTTTCCCCTACCAACAAATCAAATTAAAATTTTGGTTGTGATTTGACCTCATGCCAATCCCACAAAACCTATAATAGGAAACTATGTAGGTACATTTTTAGTTCTTCTTGATTTCAACTACAGTTGATAACTCTATATTTATAATGTTATGAAAATTAAACTATTAAGGTTATGGTGTGGTATTCCTGTGTCGGATGTGAATTTTCTCATAAGTTACCAACCCAATTGGTTTGACCACTACACAGGAATGTTGTTTTCAATTTGGCACAAGCAACATTAATTGGGAAAACTACAATTTCGTAGCAAGAATGGAAAATATCTAATCAATTTCATCAAGAAGGTCCTAAAAAGGAGAAATGAGAGGCCTATACAGCATTATTAAAGGTCAAACATGTTCATATCAAAGAGACCAAGGATAAGCTAATATGGTCAAAAGTTCCTGGTCTGGAGCTTTACACTATGAATCTAGGATTCAAGGCCATGTTTTTTCCAAACATATTTTTGGATATGAAATGGAAATGGAAACCACTAGGGAAGATCAAATATCCTCTAAAGCCTTGGTGATTTATGTAGTTGAATATCGGAGACAAAACACTCACTCGAGGTATCCTTCAAATAAGGAACAAACATTGTTTGGGTAGACTCCCCTTGTGCAAAGAATCTCTTGAAACTATTTATCACCTTCCAATTAATTTCTCTTACGCAAGGTCTATGTGCAGTGAAATGTGATTTCTCCCTCGAACAAAGGATAGGTAGCGGGGCGTTTTTGTAGATGATTGTTTCACAAAATCGAAAAATAATATGCACTAAAGTAATTTAAAGCCCTTCCAATCATAGGATCCTCAATGCATACAGTTGGCCAGGAATGCTGCAATTTTTGAAGAGATTCATGTCTCATTTTCAACGTGTAGTTCAAGCCAAATCTCTTTTCTATTGCCTCAAAACTATATCCAATATCTCTCCGCAAAGGATTTTATCATACAATTCCATTTCCAAAATTTATATTTGGGGTTTCTTTGGTGGAGCCAACCAAGTGACCCTTCCTTGATGTGGGGTAGGTGGCCTTCTATTTTTTAATGCTTCCATTATATCAATATGAAAGTAGATTTGAGAGGGGGTTCAAATAGCTTCACTAAAATATTAGCTATGAAAATTTCTCTAAAAACTGTTGCAAGCAAGGGGTTTCAAACTTCCAAGTGTATGGGGATAATATAGTGGTCATAAATTATAAAATGAATCTATAAAATGGATAAATCGGTAGTTATTCCTATATATGATGAGGTAAAAAATCTATGGCTTCCGTGTTTAGTCAAATTTTCTTATCGATGTCTACAAAAAACATAACCGTGAAGTAGAATCTTTATCAAATTAAGGACTCTAGTTGGTAGTTGGTTCATACATGTGAAATAAATCAAACGATGGGGCAGCGGTATCCAAATCTAGCCTTCATTTTCTTTGATTAGGGGGGGGTTCTCAAGTGCATGTTTTCAGCATCTTGTCAGATCTGTTATGATTTATCCTGTTTTTTTTGTAGGGTTCCATGCCTACAAAGGCCCTCTTTAACCCTTATTTAGTTATATTGAGAGAATAAATTTTCATTTACAGGATTGTGATGTGATTTTTGGTTGACTTAAATTTTGTATCTCAAAGAGTTGTTATGCTTGGATTATGTGTAAAGGGACAAAACCCACAATTTGGAGATCTCCATAATAAAATTTGTTCCATGATTTTTTTAGAATGTATTAATTCTTTTTATAATTAATAATAATAATAATAAATTAAATTAAATTAAAATTAAATTATTATTTTTATTTATGCTAACATATAATGTTACTATGATATATAATCACTTTTTACTAGTCATCGAATTTATATGGTTATGATAGCATATAATGTTATTGTGATATATAATCAATTTTCATGAATTATCGAATTTATATGGTTATGATAGCATATAATGTTATTATGATATATAAATTTAAATCATATGAAGAATATGTTAATTATTAAAATAAATCATTATTATTGAGAAGATTTAAACTTTGTTGTACATTTAGTGACTATGGGATTTATACGTATAAAAAATTAAAGCCATTTACAATTACCAAATAAAAAAAAGTCTGTTTTTGTTACGAATCTTTATGCTTGTTTTTATCCTTCAAAGTTAAGTTGAATCTATTGTGAACCTGTTATGGTCAGTGTTAGTTTAATATCCATTGAAGATTAGCATGCCAAAATGTAATTAGAGTTCCTTGTGAAAGATGTAAGGAGAAGTATATTTTTAAGGTTGATCTTGTAAATATTCTAAACAAATGACATAGATTGTGGATGAACGTGTCAAATATAACATAAACTTCCAAGTAAAGAATTGGTTACAATGCCATCTTGTGATAGCAGTCAATACAAGTTAGGTTGGATTACATCCAACACTAAGAGGGGAATGAGGTTTGATATAGAGGTGATGATGATCATCTCACTAAGAGGGGTATGAGGTTTGGTATAGAGCTGATGATGATGATCATGAGATGAGAGGACCTCGCTTGAGGTATTCCGTCAAGGCCAACGCAACCAGGGCAAGCATGGAAAAATGCCCATTCAACATCTCTGCCCTAGAAGACATTATTTCCTATGATTTTCTCTCTTTGGACACTCCCTTGAACATGGGTATCACCGAGGCAACTGATAGCAAAATTGCACTTCCAAGAAACAGTGGAACTCCTCCAGTGGTGAGCTAAGAGAAGAGGTCCCTCCCACTAGCAATCTCCTATGATACATAGTGTAAATAGGTATGTGGGGAATAAATTGGGTTAGTTATCTAATTTTCTCCTTATTCCAATAAATATTTTTTTTTTCGTTTGTTCATATTTTTTCTTCACATCTTTGGTGCATATCATCAAGAAAGTTATGATAGAGGAATTGGCCAAATGTGGGATGCATGTGGGTTTATTTGGTTTGGAATTAGGATGAAAATTGCATTATTAATTGTCTTCTAGATTCAAGTTCCTTATCCAATAGAAAAGGACATGTGTGCGTGATTATTTGGCTAGAGATGGGTTTATGTCTAGGTTATCTATGTTTGTTACAAACTTTAGCCTCTAGTGCAAGTGATAGACAAATTATGGTGGTTTGGTGTTTACTATATAGTGAAATTATCTTCAAAGAAGATAATATAGGAATAATGTAATGTGATCAATCTTACCATTTGTTTGGATAAGTGGAAGGAATAGTTCAAAAAACATGTTAAAGATAAGAATTGCACTAGGTGTCCTTATGTAATGGATATACTGAAGCATGTTAGTCATCATTAAATTTTTCCTTTGTAGATGACTAAATTCTTATCCTAGATTTATAGAAACAAAATTCATGAATATTGTGAGTTCTAGAAATTTCACTGCCTTCATTATCCTTAGGATAAATTTTTCACTATTTCATTCTCCCATCATGTCATGCTCAAATCACCACTCCTAGAAGACCCATCATGGGCTCATACCACTCATTTTGTCTATGTTTTGTCACCCCTGACCTTAGCACTCTATTTTGGTTTGCCTAATTCCTCCACTTGCCACCTACGATCACCAACCGACCTACTCACCCTTGTGTTTCCCAGATACATCAAGCATTGATGGTCTCAAAACTATCTCTGTAGGTTGTTCAGATAAATAAATTACATTGGATTTTGGATCTTTAATACATCAAAATATCAAAAACTTTGTTTTTATACTTGAGGACCCAAAGCCAAGTTTTTAGTCAAAGGCCAAATCCAAAAAACCTCCCACTAGGTCACCTAGGGTTTCACAGGTCATAGGATTGTTTTGATGTTCTAAATATTTTTTTTTCCTGTGCCAAGAGGCTGCAATCAAAGAGGAAGAAGGACAACACATGATTTTCCAAATGGATCAGAAAATCCTTCAAGAAAGGCCTCCTTGGTCAAAGCACAGCTTCTACAAAAGACATTTGCCCATCACAGGAATGAATGAGATGACCATTAGCAGAAAAAGAGGTAAGGTAAGAGGCTAAGTCATCACTAAGGACAGCCACAACAAAGGAGAGGCAACAAGCCTATGTTCAAAGAGAATCAGGGTTTTGGGACTGATTGGAAAAACAATGTTCCCCAACAAGGAGCTAGCGTAAAGACCACAAGGATAAAGGCACAAATGCACAACCAAGCACACATTGAATATTTTTTAGAAATTATAAATGAAAAAGGGAAAAAGGTGAGGTGAACTGAACATAAATGAATGAACTTGAAATGGATATAAAGAATTTAGAAGACAACACTAATTATTTGTCTCTAACAGCCCTAAAACCTAAAGTTTTGGAAGGATGGGAAAAGTAGGTGAAATGAATATTGTTGGTCTCCATGATGACAACAGAAAGAAGTTTGAAGAATGATATCAAAAGATAACCTCCAGGGTTTGCTAAGGAAACAGTGCTTCACTGCATCCAAGGGAAAGAAATTGTAAAGAGTATCAGTGTGAGGGAGACCAAGCCTCGAAGTGCAGTCAATTGCCCTCAAAATGGTCAAAAGAAGGAAATCATAAGGTCAAGTGTCAAAAATGAAAAATCAAGCTGATCATGGGTTCACTATTAAGAGAATGAGGTGTCAAACTCCAAAGAGTGACTAAGGAAACCAAAAATGTGTTAAGGCACCTGCAACACATAAGAATTGGCCAAAGGGAGATAATGACAAACATGACTGAAAAGACTGTGGTCACTATGCAAGACAAATGTATTATACCTCTAGAAAATCAGTGAGGGGAAAAAACCATGTTTTAAGATCACCTACACTTAGAGATCTCAAAGAGGGATAAAACATGTTTTTGTCAGTCTCTCAGTAGAAAAGGGTAATGGCATATACAGTTATGAAGACAAATCTATGGCCCTAGTAAAAAAAGGGGTTTGTCATGCTTAGGAAAATCAACGAGAGAAAAGAAGCTACGTACTCAGTCACCCACTGAATAGGAGGCAATTTAAAACTCCTAAGTAAGAACAGAGAGGTTGTAAAGAAGATTCCATCATACATAGAGCATGAAAATTTAAGAAAAATATTCAAGACATGAAAATGGCTAAAACAAAGTGAAACATACTCCAGGCTTTATTCCTACCATCATAGACTCCTCATGCATTTCACAAGGGTTAAGATGCTCAACTTGCCCTACTATCTCTATAGAAGTATGGACAAAATGTCTTCTGTTGTCTAGAGAAGGATTCCGTCCCAACAAATGCAAAGTGTATTTCACCATTCCTTGATCAAGATGGTGGTATTACATTAGTTGGAACAACAGGGTATACCTTGGGAGGTTTTCATAGCCCATGAAGTCTTCATGAGCCCACAAACTCCTCATCAAACAAAATTTCCCTCCTGATCTACACCAGTGCCCTCACCTCAAGGAAACCTCCCTTATTCCCATTCTATTGATGCATCAAATGAAGAGGATGATAGTGGAAATAATGAAAAAATTAATGATAGTGAGGGTAACGATGATGAACACAATGAGGAAGATGATGATGATGGGCTAAATCAAGAAGATGAACAGAATGCTAACAATGAACGAAATGATGAAAGTGAACAAGGGGTAGAAACAGAGACTGAAGAGAGAAAAAGTGAGCATGACAGTGAGGAAAACAATGATAAAATGCAAGAGGATGGTGAAGAAAATGAGGTGGTTGATAGTCAAAATGAAATGAGAATTGATGGAGGGGATATTAGCCATAAACTAAAGGATGCAGAGACAAAGGATAAAGAGGGATACAATAAGGAAAACACAGAAATTGAAGGCAGCAATGAGACAAATGAAACAGATCACAAAGAAGCAGATGATAAGGAAGACAATAAGGGACAAGACATCAAGGAGGAGAATAGTCATGACAGTCATGACAACAATTAGCCCTTCAGTGACAAAGAAAATGATGACATGGCAGAAAAAAAAGATGAAAGCATTCCTAGTAACGATGATAGTGAAAAAGGGGAAGAGGCTCATAGTCTAAATGATGATTATAGCCATTGCAAAGAGACCAAAAAAATCACCATCACACCTCTTGCATGCACATAACAAAGAGGGCCAAGGAAAGTGTTTGCTTCCTTCAAAAGGAAAAGGACCTTTCCATCTACATCAGCTCAAAGGCTTGACAAGGGCAAAGAAAAGATGAAAATGCATAAGAAAGGTAAGGGAGGTAGGAAAACTAAACAAGAACCCCAATTCATTGAGCTGGACAGTGATAATGAAGATTAGGAGATGGCCACTAGACTACTACTTCAAAGCAAAGATGCTCAAATTAGGGAGTGGGAGAGAGATTTTGAAATGGCACAACGTATCATTCATTATTACAAGAATGAACACAAGTACTTTAAAAATATAAAAAGTGGCCTTTCTCTCCAGAAAAAGATGACCAACCATTATGCAATGAAAAACAAACTTGCTTGTGCCAAACTGAAGAAAGCCCTCATTGAAATCCAAATCCTAAAGGAAGAAAAAGGTCATGAAAAACTTTTAATTTTGGCATCATCTTCTCAATAGGTCTCCCAAACTCCTTGAAGGAGACCTCCACAAATTTTGAGGGAATTTGGATAAATTTTAGTTTTTTGTGATTTTGAAGGCCTATTAGCGCAGCGCCACTGGCGCTATGATTTTCCCTGGAGAATCCTCAGAGGGAAAACTTAGCATTTTAGATTCCTCATCACTAGTACACTATGCTCACAAAATTTCAGAGCAATTGGAGCAGTTTTGACCACTCAAATGGTCGCAAAACACCTAAATTTTCACCATTTTTCCTCCTTTTCAAGCCTGGCACTGCGCATAGAGCAGTGTTTGGATTTTGACATTTTGGATAGGTTACAGGGGCTCGATCAGAAAACCAAGAGTATTTTTGGACATTAGACTCATCAGGATTTCCAACAAGCCATCACGGAGAAAACTCCGACATTGGGAATGGGTCCAAAATTTGGTTGCAAAAGTACATATTTTCTGCCTGAGGTAGTGCTACGCAAATGGACTGTGTAGTGTGTTTTTGGCCAAAAGTAAAAAAAACACACTCATTTATTGAAAAATCATATTTTAGTGTTTTCTGACGTAAATCACTCTAGAATTAGGTGCTAGAAGTTATTTTGGCATTTATTTCATGGGATATTTTGTGCCTTAGGCCTTGCATGGTCTCTTGGGCATTAATGACATTTATGAGTGATTTTGACATTTTCCAACCCTTTATAGGGTTTTTTCCCTCCTTTTCTGAGTTAAATAGAGAATGAGGGCTTTCATTGTAAATGGTGTCATTTGATGAGTTTTGAGAGCAATACATGGTTTTCTTGAGCTTGAAGAAGAAATTGGTTTTGTGGAGTTTCTGAATGCCTTGTTTTGATGAATGATGAAGGAGGATAGCTTGCAGGATCCCTGAGCTTGGTTATTGGTGAAGTGCTTCTCTCTTATGTTATTTTTTTCTCATGTTTTCATTATGTTTCCATCCTTCTATGTTGCAGTAGAACAGAAGAGTATAGGTTAAGAAATGTTCCTTGAGGCACCTTAGTCCTTCCTGTTTCTATTGTCTTTGTGTTTTCCTCTGCTGGGTTTGTTTAAGGAATTATTAGTTGCTCCTTAGACCTCCTATGCTTGTTTATTCCATGAATGGTTAAATACAGTAGTTTCAAATATATTTTATGGTTAGCCCTACCTATTTGATTGTATTTAAACTCTGTTTTGGAATCTCTCTTTGAAGTATTACTTATTAGGTTTAGCCAAAGAGGCCGTGTTTTGATCATGCCCTTTGTCCATGCTTGAGAAGTTGCCTTAAAGTTCTTTGTAGCTTGATCATTGATGTTTAGATGTTCCCTTGTCATTGATTAAAGTTATTTTTTATCTTGAATTTTTTCTAAATCTTGAAGGTGAAATCATGAAGAGTTAAATATGTTTCTTGATTTCTATGGTTCACTGAATTGTTCATCTTGGATGCTTGTTTGCTTAAATTGTAATCTAAGAGCTATTGGTTTTCCCTGCCTTATGATTATGTTCTTATGTTGATCATGTATTTGAGACAACTTGTTTAAGAGGTATTTTTTTAAGGATGCTTTACTGCCCTTAGACACCTACTTTGTTCACCAACTTATTGTTCATTTCACTTCACACATACCTTAAGGATCCAGTTGACCAAGCTATATTTTCCCTATTATGCATCTTGTTTCATTGTTGAGATATCCATGACTTTCATTGACTCCATAGCCCAATGATTTGTAGACCTCTCACTCCACTTATTCTACTTGACCATCTTACCCAACCAAACAGACAACAAACCCTACACTTAACAGCTATCCTAAAATCAAACCCTAAAAGAAAAAAGTCCACATCCTTTGCATACAATAGGGAGAGCCCTCTCTAAGTCCAAGAAGGCTAGGTCCTAGGACTCTAAAGGCTAGTTTCATGTTACCCTGTGCATTTGGTCTACCAATCTGCTAAATCACGGGACCTTAACATTCTGGCGATCACGATGGGACCTTCTGAGTTAGTGACAATCTAAGTACCCCTTTTGACTTCAGAAACCCTTGTTAAAGAGTTATCCACTGATTTATAGCCACCTCATCACTATCACTAACACAATGGTGATCATGATGGAACCTTTGAGTCAGTGACAATCTTAGTATCTCTAAAGGAAACTCAGAAAACCCCAAAAACACCCCTAGATTGGTTTTTTGTTAGTTATTGGTGGTGGACCATATACACATATCCTCAAAACAACTAAAAACATCCACCTGGCGACTCCACTAGCCTCCAGTAGGCCTATTACTTAACTAGTTCTCATTATACTTCCCTATGACTGTGTCAAATCAGCGCGGAGAGGTTTAGAAGCCTAGTTCCATACTATGTGAGTTTACCAAGCACTAAGAGATGTCAGCCTTCCGAAAACGGTCCTAAACTTTCAGCCTCTCTACATTTTGATTTTGAAATCTGGCTTCACAAAGGATCAGTACCAGATCTCATCTGGAACCAAACCCTCCCACCATAGTTGATGACCCAGAAAATATTTTATGGCAAACTTCTAAAACTGGAAACTTAACCTCTATTAGGACCATTCATAGAGCAAGCTCTGTCCCTGAACATCTTACAGCTTTGCAAGATCCCCAGTTTGACTTGCATTATACAAAGAACCTTTTCAGAACCAAGTCACAAAGTGATATTGACCAAACTGACCTTGAGCCCATATATTTGCAGTAGATTTCTAGTAGAGAAGCCTCTCCTTCCACTCCTCCTGACTTTCAGCTTCTCCATCACTTTAGCTCTTTCCATCCCAAATCTGCCCAGAATCAGTTTGTTGGTCCAAGTAATTCCACCACACCCATCCATACCACCACTGTGCAAACCACTCCACTTCATCCTACACCTCCCCTCACAAACCCTCCTCTTGTAAATCCTCCATTATCTCCCATCATGGCAGCTTGGTATTCCCCCTAGTTTTACCTCAACCTCTAGTGCCTTTTCCAAATGACTACCAATCCGAGATCCCTCATTTCACAGGAACTGACTCAACCACCGCCCAATAACATGTAGATAGGATAAATGATGCCTTTGATTATATGGAGTTGGAAGAGGAAACCATTAAAATGAGGATATTTTCACAAAGCTTAGGAGGTGAAGCCAAAAAATGATTCAAACAATTAACTCCTAACACCATACATGATCTCCCATCCCTTTACCAAACGTTCATAACAAGTGGGAAATCAAGAAAAACCCCCTCCAAATCCTTTCTGAATATAACAATCTTAATAGGAATGTAGGGGAAAGTGTACAAGATTATTGCACCAGGTTTAACAGTGTCTACAATGCCCTCCCACCTCACATGAAACTCCCACAAGGCCTAGCACTAGTGAAATTTCCTGAAGGCTTTGATCCAAACATGACATACCAATTGAGAGAGAGAGACCCCACAACTTTAGAAGAAATGCAAAGGGCAGTTATTAGTGCAGAATCCAACTTGATTGAAAAGAGAGCTAGGATGAGGTCGGAAAAAAGAGTCACTTACAAAGATGAAACCATAGCCTCAACCTACTCATCTGATGCCAAAATTGACAACCTAATGAGAACAATGGAGGGAATGCTAGAGAGCATAAACTTGAATGAAAGGGCACCTCCTAGGAAGAACCAAGCAAATCCCAAAAATAGAAATAGAGCTCAAAACTTCAAAAGAGACACTCCTAAAATAAAACAAAGGGAAAATGACCGAAAAATCAGACCTCCCTTTCAACAAAACTATGTGGATGTAGAAGAAGGAGAAATTATGGTGCCAGAAGAAGACCATGTAAATGTGATTGGCTCTAATAATGAAGATAATTTTTTTCTCATAGAAGAAGAACAAGAATTCTTTTCCCTAGATGAAACTGAAACTTACTATGGGGATTCAAATGAATATAGGTTGGGATTTGAAAATGCCATAATAGAGGTCCATAGGAAATATGACCTTAGGAGTAAAAAGAACCAAGAAACCCCCAATAAAAAAAATCTAGATAATGCTGTTAGGAAAATCCCTGAAAGTACTCCTAAAAAGACAATAAGCAACACAAACACTATGGCTAAGAAAACAGATCCAAGAAAAGAAAAAATTAGCCAACCAAGTGGTGACACAAGTTTCCCTAGTGCCTCCACTAGTGGCCATGAGAAAACTATTTTGTCTAAAGCCCCAAATCAGAATCAGAAAATTAAAAATGTAGAAAAATTCATCCCTGATAAAATGGATGTAAATATGCCCAAAACACAAATACCTTTCAGCTTTAAAGGAGAGATTGCCAAAATTAAGATAACCATACCTCTCACGGAACTGGTTACTCAAGAAGTGTATAGGTCTCAAGTTTTGAAGGTTTTTAACATAGGCAATGATACCGATACATTAAACTTGACAGATGATAAACCAGAGCTGTTGTTTGGTCCTTAAGTAGAACGAAAATACCAAGAAGGAGACATTCCCCCTTTCTGTGTTAGCTTAAATATACATGACAAAATCTTGCATAATGCCATGTTAGACTCTGGTACCTCTCACAACCTCATGCCTAAAGTTGTGATGGAGAGATTAGGCCTAGAAATAACTAAACCTTAGAAAGACTTGTACTCATTTGATTCAAGTAGAGTCAAGTGTTTGGGCCTAATCAATGATGTTTGTGTCAATCTGGCACAAATACCTACTAAGAACCTATTCACGGACATAGTAGTTGCTGACATTCCCCCTAAGTACAGCATGATTTTATCTAGATCCTGGGGAGCCAAGCTTCAAGGGAACCTTCAACTTGACATGTCATATGCTACCATCCCTATTTTCAACCAAACCAGGAGGTCATACTGGGAGTCCCACACGAACTATATGGTAAGTAGCTTAGATAGGAAAAAAAACACCCCTATATATTCCATTCATTCAGACTTAGACTCATTCATCTTGTATAATGAAAATAACATTGATGAACAATTGAATGAAAATGAAAAAGATCTAAGCCCACCAGTACAGTCCAATCTATCCTCCAATGAAAAAAATATCATTCAAAACTCTAGTAGCCCTGAACAACAACATGATGGTGAACATGAACTAGACACACTTTGGAACATGAGCTTTGATGGCTCTTGTGGCAAAGTAGGTTCAGGAGCTAGTGTCTGGATACATAATACAAATGAAGGATATTCATGCAAACTAGATTTTCAGTGCACTAATAACATTGCAAAATATAAGGCTCCCCTCCTTGGCTTGCATTTTCTCAAAGACTTAAGAGCTAAGAAAATCTTTGCCCAAGGAGATTTAGAGCTAGTCATTAAACAAATCAAAGGTGAGTATTCAAAAAATAACCCAAGATTGATAGAGTATAGAAATGTTGCCCTAGATCTTCTTAAAACCTTTAAGAAATATTAGCTCATTTTCATCGCTAGAGCCCAAAAATTCCTTGCCAATGAGATTGCCTTTGCTTCCAGCAGTTACCAAATACCCCATGCAACTGAACAATACACTGTCAAAGTAAAAAACTGGCCCACAATGTCGGATAACATAAACCATTGGCAAGTGTTTGAGGGTGATGAAAAAATTGATGACTTTTTGCAATCTAGGAATGAATTTACAAGAACAAGACCAAGCCTAGAGCATGATGAAGGTTTTTTTCTGAAGAACAAGCCCATAAAATAGAGATTTCCCCTACTGCTGATACAAATCTGATTGCAAATCCTTGTAAGGCAGAAATGTTTAAGGATCTAGACCATAGGGACCTTGAGGTCTTACAATGTAAAGATGATACATTATGAAGGGGACTTGCACCATTAGAAGAGTTTTTCGACTTTAATGATGTGGCTAAAAAACCTAAGATAGAATCCACCGAGAATGATGTAGAGGAATATAACATAAATAGCCTAAAAGAACCCAAAATTATCAAACTCTCCAAAACTCTTCCTTCTCACATAAAATAGATATATATTGAGTTTTTTCAAGAGTTTAAAGATGTGTTTGTATGGGGGTATGAGGATTTGAAATCATATGACACAATAATTATTCAACATAAAATTCCTCTTAAGGAAATTCAGAAACCTTTCCAGCAAAATTTGAGGAGAATAAACCCTGTCTTACTACCTTTAGTTGAGAAACAGATTAAAAAGATGTATGATGTGGATCATAGTTCCCATTAGATACTCAGAGTGGGTTTCCAACCTTGTGTTAGTTAGGAAGAAAACAAGGGAGATTAGGCTTTGCGTTGACTTTATAAATCTGAACAAAGCCTCACTAAAAGATAACTACCCCTTACCTAAAATGGATCACATACTTCAAAGATTTGTTGGCTCTAGGAGAATCTTACTACTTGATGGCTTTTCTGGTTACAAGCAAGTGCTAGTATTCCCAAGTGATCAACACAAAACTGCCTTCTCCACCCCTTGCAGTACATTCATGTATGTTAAAATATCATTTGGGTCGATGAATGTGGCGGCCAATTTTCAAAGGGCTATGGACATAGTTTTTTCACAAGACATAGACTACTTCATAGTCATTTACCTTGATGACATCACTGTTTACTCTAAGATTGGTGAAGAGCACTTAACTCACTTGAGGAAATTTTTTGAAAAGTGTAGGAAGTATGGCCTATCCTTGAATCCCAAGAAAACACTTTTTTGGTCTCTAGGAAGGAAAGCTCCTTGGCCACATCATCTCTGAAGAGGGAATACAAATATACCCCAAAAGGATTGAAGTCATATTGCAAATCAGCCATCCTAGAAACATATCAAAGTTGCAATCCTTTATTGGGAAGATCAAATTTTTGAGGAGGTTCATCCCCAACCTTGATGAACTTTTGAGGAATATTACAAACATGCTAAAAAAGGAGATAGGGGTTAAATGGACCTTTGAAGCTAAACAATATTTTGAATTGGTTAAACTGGCACTCACCCAAAAACCGGTTCTAATCAGTCCTGATTTTACCAAAGACTTCTACATTTTCTCATTTGCATCTGAACATACCTTTGTTGCAGTGTTATTGCAAAAGAATATGATGGGGAAAGAATAGCCCATAGCCTTCTTCAGTAAAGCCCTTAGAGATTCTCCTCTAAAGTACAACATCATGGAGAAACAAGCCTTTGCCTTGATTAAGGCATTGAAAGACTTCAAATTTTATCTATTACATTCTCATATCATTTCTTTTTTTCCACACACAGTTGTCAAAGACATTTTGAATCAAGATCCTGATGGTAAAAGGGGAAATTATACTGTTACTATCTTAGAATATGACCTAGAAATCAGACCCACTAAACTGGTTAAAGGACAAGGACATGCAAAAATTATGGTTGAATCAAATTTCAAAGAATTAGATATGAATATGGTTGATGTTTTAGAAGAACAAGAAGAATGCATAGCTCCCCATGTTGAAGAAGTATTTCAGAATTCATCTTGGTATGCTGATATCCTATATGTGCTTTTCTATCTTAATGCTCCTCCTACATTATCAAAGGAAAAAGGTAGATTCCTGAAACAAAAAGCTTTAAAAATCTGCATTTTAGATGGAGTGTTATATTGGAATAATTCTATAGGTATTTTGCTTAAATGTTTGCTTGAGAATGATGCAAGTAAAATCATGCATGAGCTACATGAGGGAGAATGTAGAGGCCACCTTTACTGGAAAACCAGAACTAACAAAATCCTTAGAGTTGGCTACTATTGGCCCACCCTTTTTCCTGACACCCACAAACTGGTCATGACTTGCCATAAGTGCCAAATTTTTTATGGCAAGAGAAAACTCTTACCTTTGCCTTTTCATCCCGTTACTTTTGAAGCTCCTTTCAACAATGGGGTTTAGACTTCATTGGAGAGATTCACCCCACCTCATCTTCCAAACATAAGTGGATCCTCACTGCTATTGATTACTTTACCAAGTGGATAGAAGCCATCCCCTCTAGGAATGCCACCGACTCGGTCATTATCAAATTTCTTGAGACAAACATCCTGTCTAGATTTGGTTGCCCCAGAAATATCATCAGAGATAATGATGTTGCCTTTACATCCAAAAGAATGGTTGACTTGTGTTACAAATATCACATCACATTAGGACATTCCACAGCTTATTACCCTCAAGGTAGTGGGTCAGCCGAGTCCTCTAACAAAATCTTTGTCAATATCATCAAGAATATTCTAGAATAGAATCAAAAAGCATGGCATGGCAAGCTAGTATATGCACTATGGGCTTATAGACTAATGACCAATAAATCCATTGGTATGTCTCCCTATCAAATAATGTATGGCATGGATGCCATTTTCTCAACATCCTTGGGAGTTCCGGTGGTAAGGCTTCTCCGAGAAGTGTAGTTAGAAGAAAATGACATGCAAAGGAGGCTGAACCAAACCATTCATTTGCATCAGAAAAGGGAACAAATTTATAACAAGACTCAAGCAGTGCAAGAAAACATAAAGAAAATTTTTGACAGAAGAACTAAAGCCAACAATTTCCACATTGGAGACATAGTGCTGAAATGGTATTCCAGGAGGGAAGACAAAGGTAAACATGGTAAATTTAAGAATTTGTGGAAAGTTCCTTATCTCATTCAGTCAGTTAGAGGTTATAATGATTTCTTTTTACAAGGACTAAATGGAGAAGAATTATTCGGAGGCCCTATCAATGGCAAGATGCTCAAACACTACTTCTGTCAAGAGTCCTAATTTCAAACTTTAATTCATTGTATATAACATTGCATGAGAAAAATCAGAAAAAACATAAAAACATAGAAAAAATGGAAAAAGAGGGTAGATTTGAAAGGAGGTACAGCCCCATACCCAAAAAAATAGTAATGTTGAAAGTGTGCAAGCCTAAATGCCACTACTTGTGCTAAAAATTCTTGTTCAGTAATCTAGCCTAATCATGGCTGAACATGTTTTCAATTTATTGCTGATAAGTTAGTGAAAGAGAGCTTGTCAAATCATTCAAACTTGACTTGTAAAAAAGAATAGATTAGGAATGAAAGATACTGGTTGCACATGCTCAAAACTGAACCAAAGATAAATATGGGGATGCATACCAAATGATAAATCACAAACCTTATTCTTCTAGTTTTGTTTGTACAAAAATAATGATTGTGTGGAGCTTGTCCTAATGCCACAACTCATGGTAAGTCAGATTGTCTAATCTTGATTTAACCATGCTTTCAATTTCATGTCAATAGCTTAGAGAATGAAGTCTGTCATACAGCTTAATCTTGACAATCAAATAGTTTAGGTAGAGAATAAAAAGAGTTCACTAGCATAATCTGGACTCTTGGTAGTGATAAGAGTAGAACTAGATAGTTTGTTTTTCTTTCAAAAGAAGAAAATGTCAAGGGTTTTCCAGTTCAAGTGCACCCTAGGAAGAAAAAATGTTAGGCAAGTAGGTTGGGTAGGTAAAGATGAAGTTGAGCTAATCATGTTTTTAGATTGTTGAATTTACAACTTCAAAGAAGCATCAGCAAAAGAAGAGAAGTAAAAATCTGCCCAACAGATGAAGCACTGGTTTCCATAAAACCAAAGATATAAACTTCTGGACACCTCCTGAAAAGGAGTTTCCCTCCCCAAGTGGAGCCACTGTTAGTCATCAGTAATTTTTGCCTTTGTAGATGACTAAATGCTTATCCTAGATTTCTACAAACAAAATTAATGCATATTGTGAGTTCTAGAAATCTCACTGCCTTCGTTATCCTTAGGATAAATTTTTCACTATTTCATTCTCCCATCATGTCATGCTCATCTCACCACTCCCAGAAGACCCATCATGGTCTCATACCACTCATTTTGTGTATTATTTGTTACCCCTGACCTCAACACTCTGTTTTGGTTTGCATAATTCCTCCACTTGCCACCTAGGATCACCAACCAACCTACTCACTCTTGTGTTTCCCGGATACATCAAGCATTGATGGTCTCAAAAATATATCTATAGGCTCTTCAGATAAATCAAGTACATTGGATTTTGGATCTTTAATACATCAAAATATCAAAAACTCTGTTTAAATTTTATACTTGAGGACACAAATTCAAGTTTTCAGTCAAAGGCCAAATCCAAAATACCTCCCACTAGGTCACCTAGGGTTTCACAGGTCATAGGATTGTTTTGGTGTTTTAAATGTTTATTTTTCCTGTGCCAAGAGGCTTAAATCAAAGAGGAAGAAGGACAACACATGATTGTCCAAATGGATTAGAAAATCCTTCAAGAAAGGCCTCCTTGGTCAAAGCACAACTTCTGCAAAAGACAGTTGCCCATCTTAAACATTTTTGCAGGAATGAATGAGATGGCCATTGGCAGAAAAAGAGGTAAGGTAAGTGGCTAAGTCATCACTAAGGATAGCCACAACAAAGGATAGGAAACAAGCCTATGTTCAAAGAGAATCAGGGTTTTGGGACTAATTGGAAAAACAATGTTTCCCAGCAAGGAGCTAGTGTAAAGACCACAAGGACAAAGGCACAACAACAAAACCAAGCACACATTGAATATTTTTTAGAAATTATAAATGAAAAGGGGAAAAAGGTGAGGTGAGTTGAACATAAATGAATTAACTTGAAAGGGATATAGAGAACTTAGAAGGAAACACTAATTATTTTCCTCTAACAACCCTAAAACCTAAAGTTTTGGAAGGATGGGAAAAGTAGGTGAAATGAAGATTGTGGGTCTCCATGATGACAACAGGTAGAAGTTTGAAGAATGATATAAAAAGATAACCTCCAGGGTTTGCTAAGGTAATAGTGCTTCACTGAATCCAAGGGAAAGAAATTGTAAAGAGTATCAGTGTGAGGGAGACCAAGCCTTCAAGTGCAGTCAATTGCCCTCAAAATGGTCAAAAGAAGGAAATCATAAGGTCAAGTGTCAAAAATGAAAAATCAAGTTGAGCATGGGTTCACTGTTAAGAGAATGAGGTGTCAAACTCCAAAGAGTGACTAAGGAGACAAAAAATGTGTCAAGGCACTTGCAACATATCATAATTGGCCAAAGGGAGATAATGACCAACATGACTAAAAATACTGTGGTCACTGTGCAAGACAGATTTATTATACCTATGGAAAATCAGTGAGAGGGGAAAAAACAATGTTTTAAGATCACCTACACTTAGAGATCTCAAAGAGGGATAAAAAAAAAAAATTTCAGTCTCTTAGTAGAAAAGGGTAATCGCATATATGGTTATGAAGACAAAGTTGTGCCAGTAGTAAAAAAAGGGGTTTGTCATGCCTAGGAAAATCAATGAGAGAAAATAAGCTACTTACTCAGTCTCCCACCGAATAGGAGGAAATTTAAAACTTGTAGGTAAGAACACAGAGGTTCTAAAGAATATTCCATCATACACAGAGCATGAAAAGTTAAGAAAGAGATTCAAGACATGAAAATGGCTAAAACACAGTGAAACATACAATTCCAACTAGCATCAGCAAAACAAGTTATAGAAGCATTAGTAGCCCAAAGATAGCCCAAAATCCATCATATTAGTTACCTATAAAACAAAAAAGAGGAATGGTTGAAAGGGAAAGAGATCATTCTTGGGTTTTAAAGTCACTTCCTGCAAAGGGAAAAAGAGTATCAGTGAAAACCATAAGATGACAAAAAGAAAACATAGAAAAAGGGGGTTTTACGAATTTGATTTATTTCTCAAAAGGGTATAAAAGCACCTAAGTCATCATTTTAAAACTCACTTATGACTTGGCAGAGAGAAGAAAGCTTTTAGGATAAAAAACAAAGTTTTTTACTGTTTTTGGGCAAAGGGTTACCAGCACTGCGCTTACCAAGCCTAGCGCTACACAAATAGGGCATTTCCCCATTCAATGTTACACTATGCTACACTAATCCAGGGTGGCACTACACAAATCCATGACGTTGTGCTCAGACCCCACCAACATGCATAGGACCCGACTGTCAGGCCTACACACACCCAGCACTGCGCTAATCCATGGGCACTACTGTTGGCACTGCGCCCACAAGCCGAACCGATTGCTCGGGTAGGGCGGTGTGCTAATGCAGAAGGCCCTCAAATGAAGGAGAAAATTGCCCTAAGTCTCAAATTCATCATCAAATTTTCCTCCAAGGCCTGCAAAGAAGCCAAAGCTGGTAGGTGGCCTATCCTCCTTATCCTCAAAGAAATTTTCATGATTTGATGGCTATGAGGTAATTAAACCCTAGGTGTGCAAACCCTAGGTCTCAAGTGCATATTACACCTTTATGTTTGGCCTCCTTGAACAAGTTAAGTGTCATTTAAGGGAGAGTAAGATAATGTGTTTACATTTCATTTTTAAGAGAAATTCCCTTAGGCTCCAAAGTATGCAGTCCTAAAGCCTAGCCTCCATATCACTCGTTTGTAAAAGTTTCCCTCACCACCATTCTCATTTTTCTCCTCCAAACCCTAGTTTGTCCACAAACATCTCCTATCACCATGTCAGGGGTAGAAAAAAGTAGCAGTAGTGAAATAGGTCAAGGGCCTATGAGGCCAAATCGCAAGGGAGGAAAAGTGAACAGAGTTGAACCCCAAATCATAGTGGCTATCACCTCATCTCCCATGATCCTCTCATGTTTCCAGAATATGGGATTTTTTCAATTTTGTGAGAAGGTCAAACTAGTACAACACAACCTAGAGCTTACAAGGTTGTTTGTCCTCAACCTCCACAACAAACAGGTGAATCTTGCAGGGGTGGATTTTGAAATATCAATAGATACCATCTTTGATGCTACAGGTATCCTTGCTATGGGTGAAAAATGGTTTAAGAAGGCCAAATTGGACAAGGATTATTATGAGCCATTTATCAAGACTAGGTACAGACAAGGAAAAAAGACTATTTTTCCCTTCTCACACCTCAAACAGAGATTTTCACCCTTGGTCAAAGTTATCATGAAGTACTTCACCTGTGAGGGGAGGTAATCCAGGCTTTATTCCTACCATCTTAGACTCCTCATGCATTTCACAAGGGTTAATATTCTCAACCTGCCCTACTACCTCTATAGAAGTATGGAAAAAATGTCTTTTGTTGTCCAGAGAAGGAGTCCTTCCCAACAAATGCAAAGTGTATTTCACCATTTCTTGATCAATATTGTGGTATTACATCAGTTGGAACAGCAGGGTATACCTCGGGAGGTGTTCATAGCCCATGAAGTCTTCATGAGCCCACAAAATAGTGATAAAATGAGCATGACAGTGAGAAAAACAGAGACTGGAGAGAGAAACAATGAGCATGACAGTGAGAAAAATAGTGATAAAATGCAAGAGGATGGTGAAGAAAATGAGGAGGTTGACAGTCAAAATTAAATGAGCATTGATGTAGGGGATATCATCCATAAAACAAAGGATGCAGAGACAGAGGATAAAGAGGGAGACAATAAGGACATCACAAAAATTGAAGACAATAATGAGGCAAATGAAACATATCACAAAGAGGTAGATGATAAGGAAGACAGTAAGGGACAACACAGCCCTTCAGTGACAAAGAAAATGATGACATGGTAGAAAATAAATATGAAAGCAGTCCTAGTCATGGTGACAGTGAAATAGGGGAAGAGGCTCGTAGTCTAAATGATGATTACAGCCACGGAAAAGAGACCAAGAAAATCACCATCACACCTCTTGCATGTACATACCAAAGAGGGCAAAGGCAAGTGTTTGTTGCCTCCAAAAGGCAAGGGACCTTGCCACCTACATCAGCTCAAAGGCTTGACAAGGGGAAAGAAAACATGAAAAATGATAAGAAATGTAAGGGACGCAGGAAAAATAAATAAGAACCCCAATTCATTTACCTTGACAGTGATAATGAAGATGAGGAGATGGCCATTAGACTACTACTTGAAAGAAAAGTTGCTCAAATTAGGGAGTGGGAGAGATATTTTTAAATGGCACAATGTATCATTCAATATTACAAGAATGAACACAAGTACTTTATGAAGATAAAAAGGGGCCTTTCTCTCCAGAAAAACATGACCAAGCATTATGTAATGAAAAACAAACTTGCTTGTGCCAAACTGAAGAAATCCCTCATTGAAATCCAAACCCTAAAGGAAGCAAAAGGTCATGAAAAACTTGGAATTTTGGCATTAGCTTCTCAACAGGTCTCCCAAACCCCTTGAAGGAGACCTCCACAAATTTTGAGGGAATTTGGATAAATTTTAGCTTTTTGTGATTTTGAAGGCCTATTAATGTTGTGCAACTGGCGCTATGCTTTTCCCTGGAGCATCCTCGGAGGGAAAACTCGAAATTTTTATATTCCTCATCACTATTACATTATGCTCACAATATTTCAGAGCAATTTGAGCAGTTTTGACCCCTCAAAAGGTCAAAAAACAACTAATTTTTCACCATTCTGCCTCCTTTTTAGGCCTAGCGCTGCACACAGAGCAGTGTTGGGATTTTGACATTTTGGACAGGTTACAGGGGCTGTATCAAAAAAGTATTTTTGGAAATTAGACTCATTAGGCATTCCAACGGGCCATCACGGAGCAAAATCTAACATCGGGAAGGGTCCGAAACTTGGTTGCCAACATACCTATTTTATGCCTGAGATGGCGTTGTGCAAATGGACTACGTAGTGTGTTTTTGGCCAAAATTCAACAAAACACACTCATTTATTGCAAAATCATATTTTAGTGTTTTTTTTCGGCAAATCACTCTAGAATTAGGTGCTAGAAGTTATTTTGGCATTTATTTCATGGGATATTTTGTGCCTTGGGCCTTGCATGGTCTCTTGGGCATTAATGACATTTATGAGTGATTTTGACATTTTCCAACCCTTTCTAGGGTTTTTTCCCTCCTTTGCTGAATTAAATATAGAAGGAGGGCTTTCATTATAAATGTTGACATTTGATGAGTTTTGAGAGCAATGCATGGTTTTCTTGAGCTTGAAGAAGAAATTGGTTTTGTGGAGTTTCTAAATGCCTTGTTTTGATGAATGATGGAGGATAGCTTGCAGGATCCCTGAGCTTGGTTATTGGTGAAGTGCTTCTCTCTTATGTTTTTTTTTCTCATGTTTTTCTCATGTTTCCATCCTTCTATGATGTAGTAGAATGGAAGAGCATAGGTTAAGAAATGTTCTTTGAGGCACCTTAGTCCTTCTTGTTTCTATTGTCATTGTGTTTTCCTCTGCTAGGTTTATTTAAGGAATTCTTAGCTGCTCCTTAGACCTCCTATGCTTGTTTATTCCATGAATATTTAAATACAATAGTTTCAAATATGTTTCATGGTTAGCCCTACCTATTTCATGCTATTTAAACTCTGTTTTGGAATCTCTCTTCGAAGTATTACTTGTTAGGTTTAGCTAAAGAGGCCATGTTTTGATCATGCCCTTTGTCCATGCTTGAGAAGTTTCCTTAAAGTTCTTTCTAGCTTGATCATTGATGTTTAGGCATTCCCTATTCATTGATTAAAGTTATTTGTTATTCCATGAATAGTTAAACACAGTAGTTTCAAATATGTTTCATGGTTAGCCCTTCCTATTTGATGCTATTTAAACTCTTCTTTGGAATCTCTCTTCGAATTATTACTTGTTAGGTTTAGCTAAAGAGGCCATGTTTTGATCATGCCCTTTTTCCATGCTTGAGAAGTTTCCTTAAATTTCTTTGTAGCTTGATCATTCATGTTTAGGCATTCCCTCTTCATTGATTAAAGTTATTTTTTATCTTGAATGTTTTCTAAATCTTCAAAGTGAAATCACTAAGAGTTAGATATGTTTCTTGCTTTCTATGGTTCATTGAATTGTTCATCTTGAATTTTTGTTTTCTTAAAGTATAATCTAAGAGATATTGGTTTTCCTTGCCTTATGATTATGTTCTTATGTTGATCACGTATTTGAGACATCTTGTTTAAAAGGTATTTGTTTAAGGATCCTTTATTGCCCTTAGACACCTACATTGTTCACCAACTTATTGTTCATTCCACTTCACACATACCTTAAGGATCCATTTGACCAAGCTAGATTTGCCTAGTTATGCATCTTATTTCACTGTTGAGATATCCATGACTTTCATAAGACTCCATATCACAATGATTTGTATACCTCTCACTCCACCTATTTCTACTTGACCATCTTACACAACCAAACAAACAATAAACCCTGCACTTAAAAAATAGCCTAAAATCAAACCCTAAATAGCAAAAAGTCCACATCCTTTGCATACAATAGAGAGAGCCCTCTCTAAGTCCAAGAAGGCTAGGTCCTAGGACTCCAAAAAATGGTTTCATGTTACCCTGTGCATTTCGTCAACCAATCTGCTAAATCATGGGACCCTAACAAAGCACATGTGGAAAATTTAGGAATGGAAAAAAAGAGGCTTAGGCATTCATTGGGTTGTAGTGCAAGAAACACTTGGAGTTCAAAATATGGTTAAGGTGTTTGTCGTAGATGGTTGCATAAATTATGACTCATTTCATCCTATCTCTAGAAGTCGTTTCATCTACTCCTCCTATTGGTTGAAACTCATTTGAGGAACTGATATGGATTGTATCACTACATTATTTATAATCAATGTCAATGTCTCCAGAGAGGGAAAACTTGAAAGGAATAACAAAACTAGTATGTGAATAAGTTAATAAATAAATTTGATTGAGGTGCATATGGGCATGTGGAAAAAAAATGGGCTTTGGATATCCCTATGAGACAAAGTGCAAATGGATATGTGAGGAAACAATTGGGTTAGTTATCTAGTTTTCTCCTCATTTGGATATTTTTTTAGATTGTGCAAAGTTTATTTAATACTAATTTAATATATTAACATTATTTTCCTTATTATTTCTTCACAACTTTGGTGCATATGACCAAGAATATTATGATAAAGGAATTGGCCCTATGGTCAATGCAAGTGGATTTATTTTGTTTGGAATTAGGATGAAAAATGCATTATTAACTATCTTCTAGATTCAAGTTTATTATTCAATAGCAAAGGAGGTGTGGGATTATTTGGCTAGAGTTGGGGTTATGTCTAGGTTATCTATCTTTGTTCCAAACTTTATTCTCTAGTGCAAGTGATATACAAAGTATGGTGGTTTTGTGTTTACTTGATAGTGAACTTACCTTCAAAGGAGATAATAAAGACACAATATGTAATGAATCTTACCATTTGTTGGGATAAGTGGAAGGAATGGTTCAAAAAACATGTTAAAGATAAGTATTGCACTAGGTGTACTTGTGTAATGGATATAGTGAAGCACATGCTGAAAATTTAGGAATGGAAAAAAGAGGCTTACGCATTCATGGGATTTTAGTGCAATAAACGCTTGGAGTTCAAAATATGGTTAAGGTGTTTGTCGTATCTTGTTGGAAAAATTATGATCCATTTCAGCCAACCTGTAGAAGTCACTTCATCTACCCCTCCTATTAGATGAAACGGATTTGAGGAAATTATATGGATTATATCCAAGAAAAACTTGCAAGGATTAGCTTGTAGGGTCATTTTCATTATGGGTCCCAAATTGGAAAATTTTGTAGGGATAGTCAATTTCTTGCTCGAATAGATGAGAAATTCTTCAAGAAATTCTATTGTTGGTGTTTTTAAATTATTCTCTTGATGGCAGAAATGGTCAATACCAAATTAATCAATGCCACCAAAAGCTCTCGGGCACCCAAAATCCTAAAGTTTGACAACTATAACTTGGATTTTCAAAAATTTTATTTACATCATATTTTCTCAGAATCATAGTTGAATTTATATTGTTTTGAAAGCAATAGTGTGACTTATTTAGACTAAGCACTTTAAAAGGCATAAGGATTCTCCATAAATATATTTTGGGAAGTTTTAAATCATTATAAGGTTTAGTGTAGTGTACAAACTTTTCTTTAAGTGATTTAAGGATTTTTATTAATGCCTAAAAATTGGAAAAGATTGATTATTATATATTCTGTTATAACAAAAATAGTTTGTGAATAAGTATGTTAATAAAGAAATTAGGTCGAGGTGCATATGGGTATGTGGGAAACAAACAGGGTCTCGATATCCTTATTATACACAGTGTAAATGGGTATGTGGGGAATAATTTGGGTTAGCTATCTAATTTTTGCCTTATTTGAATATTTTTTTTTCCTTTTGTATGAAGTTTAGTTAATAGTAATTTAATATGCTAGTAATATTTTTGTTATTTTTTCTTCACATATTTGGTGCATATGATCAAGAATGTTATGATAGAGGAATTGGCCAATTGGGAAATGCATGTGGGTTTATTTGGTTTGGAATTAGGATGAAAATTGCATTTTTAATTGTCTTCTAGATTCAAGTTCCTTATCCAATAGTAAAGGACATGGGTGTGGGATTATTTGGATAGATTTGGGTTTATGTCTAGGTTATCTATCTTTGTGCCAAATTTTAGCCTCTAGTGCAAGTGATAGATAAAGTATGGTGGTTTAGTGTTTTCCTGATAGTGAACTGGTGTTCAAAGGAGATAATAAAGACACAATATATTGTAATGAATCTTATGATTTTTTGGAATAAATGGAATGAATATATCAAAAAACATGTTAAAAATAAGTATTGCACCAGGTGTCCTTATGTAAAGCATATAGTGAAGCACATGTTGAAAATTTAGGAATGGAAAAAGGAGGCATAAGAATTCATGGGGTTTTAGTGAAAGAAATGCTTGGAGTTTAAAATATGGTTAAGGTGTTTGTTGTAGCTGGTTGGAAAAATTATAACCCATTTCACCCTACCTCTATAAGTCATTTAATCTACCCCTCATATTGGCTAAAGTTCATTTGAGTAACTTATATGTATTGTATCACTACATTATTCATCACCCATCTAAATGCCTTTAGAGAGGAAAAACTTGTGAGGATTAGCTTGTAGAGTGATTTTGATAATGGTTCCCAAATTCAAAAATTTTGTATCGACAATGATTTTCTTGTTCGAATCAGAGAGAAATTCTTCAATAAATTATATTGTTGGTGTTTTTAAATCATTTTCTTGATGGAAAAAATGGATCACTACGAAATGAATTAGCATCAGAAAAAGCTCTCTAGCACCCAAAATCCTAAAGTTTGACAACTGTAACTTGGATTTTCAAGATTTTAAATTACATCAGATTTTCTCAAAATCATAGTTGAATTTCTATTGTTTTGAAGGCAATAGTGTTGAGACTAAGCCCTTTAGTAGACATAAGGATTATCCATAATTATATTTTGGGATTTTTTTAATAATTATAAGATTTCGAGTAGTTTACAAACTTTTCTTTAAGTTAGTTTAAGGACTTTTACTAATCCCTAAAACTTTGAAAAGATTGATTATTACATATTCTATTATAACAAAACTAGTATGTGAATAAGTATGTTAATAAAGAAATTAGGTTGAGATGCATATGGGTATGTGGGAAACAAATGTGGTCTAAATATCCCTATCATACATAGTATAAATGGGTATGTGGGGAATAATTTTGGTTAGTTCTCTAATATTTGCCTTATTTGAATATCTTTTTTTCGGTTGTGCAAAGTTTAGTTAGTGGTAATTTAATATATTAGTAGTATTTTTATTATTTTTTCTTCACATATTTGTTGCATATGATTAAGAATTTTATGATAGAGGAATCGGCCCAATGGGCGATGCATGTGAGTTTATTTGGTTTGGAAGTAGGACGAAAATTGCATTATTAACCGTCTTCTAGATTCAAGTTCCTTATCCAACATCGAAGGACATGGGTTTGGGATTATTTGGCTAGATTTATGGTTATTTCTAGATTATCTATCTTTGTTCCAAACTTTAGCCTCTAGCGCAAGTGAAAGATGAAGTATGGTGGTTTTGTGTTTACTTTATAGTGAAGTGATGTTCAAAGGAGATAATAAAGGAATAATGTATTGTGATAAATATCATCATTTGTTGCGATAAGTAGAAGGAATAGTTTAAAAACATGTTAAAGATAAGTATTCCACTAGATGTTCTTATGTAATGGATATAGTGAAGCACATGTTGAAAAAGAATGAATGGAAAAAAAGGCTTAAGCATTCATTGGGTTTTATTGCAAGAAACACTTGGAGTTCAAAATATGGTTAAGGTGTTTGTCGTAGTTGGTTGGAAAAATTATGACTCATTTCATCCTACCTCTAGAAGTCATTTCATGTACTCCTCCTATTGGCTCAAGATCATTTCAAGAACTAATATGGATTGTATCATTACATTATTTACAATCCATTTCAATGTCCTTAGAGAGGAAAAAATTGCAAGGCAAAACTTGTCGGGTCATTTTCATTATGGGTCCCAAATTGGAAAATTTTGTATGGATGGTCAATTTCTTGCGCAAATTGGTGAGAAATTATTCAAGAAATTATATTGTTGGTGCTTCTAAAGAATTTTATTGGTAGCAAGAATGCATCAATAATAAATTAATAAGAATCATCAAAATATCTGGGGCACCCAAAATACTAAATTTTGATAACACTAACTTGGATTTTCAGAAATTTAATTTACATCAGATTTTCTCAAAATCTTAGTCGAATATATACATTTTTTTAAGGAAATAGCGTGAAATATTTAGAATAAGTACTTTAAAAGACATAAGGATTCTCCAAAATTATATTCTGGGATTTTATTAATAATTTTAAGATTTAGTCTAGTGTATGAACTTTTCTTTAAGTTAGTTTAAGGATTTTTACTAATGCCTAAAAAATTGAAAATATTGATTTTTATATATTTTATTATAATAAAATTAGTATGTGACTAAGTTAATAAATAAATTAGATTAATGTTCATATGGCTATGTGGAAAAAAATGGGGTTTGGATATCCCTATGACACATAGTGCAAATGGTTATGTGAGGAAAAAATTGGGTTAGTTATCTAGTTTTCTCCTCATTTGAATATTTTCTTCGATTGTGCAAACTTTATTTAATAGTAATTTAATATATTAGCATTATTTTCCATATTATTTCTTCACATATTTGGTACATATGACCAAGAATGTTATGATAGACGAATTGGCCTGATGGGCGATGCAAGTGGGTTATTTGGTTTGGAATTAGGATGAAAATTGCATTATTAACTATCCTCTAGATTCAATTTTCTTATCCAATAGCAAAGGACATGGGTGTTGGGGTTATGTCTAGGTTATCTATATTTTTTCCAAACATTAGCCTCTAATGCAAGTGATAGAGAAAGTATGGTGGTCTGGTGTTTACTTGACAGTGAAGTGATGTGCAAAGCAGATAATGAAGGAATAATGTATTGTGATCAATCTTACCATTTGATGGGATAAATGTAAGGAATAGGTTTTTTTTTTTTTTTTTTCTAAATTGTGCTAATTCTATTATGTAAACATTATGTTACAAAACTACCTCAGTTCAGCTATGGTAGCCTGAAACTGGGCTTGAAGTCCATGCTCTATCCTGATAACGAACTGCCCATATGGGGAAACCAGTTCTTTAAAAACAGTTGCACCGCCCTTGTATAGGGAAACCGGTGTAGTGTCCATTACATTTTTCATGAGAAAACAACAGAAGATAACACTATCAACAACAAAAAACCAGTATGCTGTTGTGGATAAAAAAAACTAGTATTTCTTGCAAAGTAATCTAGTTTAGAAACCATATTGAGCCAGGTCCTAGCAGAGTTAATTGTTGTTGATGAGAGAGGGCTGCTCCTCCTCAATGGGACACCCATAGTCCTCCTCAGCATCTTCATCATCAGCATCAGCGTGTTGAACTCCAGCGTTTTGAACTTCATTTGCGTCCACCTGCATACAGAAATGGCCCAAGGAGGGAGCTACAGTGACAGGGGGTTCGCCCAGACCAACAGGGGACCTTACAGCAGGGCTGAGGCGGGGGTCACGAGGAGCGGGAGGGGGTTCATGAGGAGCGGGAGGGGAATCATGCCAAGGATGAGAATGAAGAGTAGCTTCTTCTCGCAGGGTTATGGTAATGAAAGCCGTAATGGTGGGTCGATTGAAGGCACTGTCAAAGCAGAGCTCCGCTCTCTGCGTGGTTTGCCTAATAAAATGGCTACCAGAGGGAATAGGGGCAGGTGAGACAGGGTTTAGCGGCGCTTCAAGAGGAGGAGGGGCGGGCGGCTAGTCATGAGCAAAGCCAGAAGGACTATCGAATGAATGCCGACTTGAAGAGGACCGCTCACTTGCAGAACTGCCGCGAGTGGCTCCTCGGCGGCATGTCATTCATTGTCTGAGTCTTGGCATGGCAGTCTCGGCGACTTGAACCGGCCACAGGCAGTGGGGGAAAGCTTGAATAGGAGCACGAGCACAGAGCGAGCCAGGAGGGAACTGCAAATTGATATTGGAATGACAGAGGGCACTATGAGAAAAATGAAAACCATGGATAGTTTCTAGACAACTATAAAGCGAGCAGCGACGGCCGGTGTGTGTGCGAGCACTGGGCTCTGCACAAACCACAGAGCATGCACTGCCAATGGGTTCCAGGTAGCTGCTCGTGGAGCCGGAATGCTCTGGAGAGTCCAAATCCACGTCCATAATGAGTCGACTGTGCTTACCAAGGAGGGAGAAGAGCCGGCGCTGAGGAGTAAATGCTCTGATCGCATGCGAATTGAATTCAGAGTTAATGGCACCGCGGGGGGCCATATGGCTACCCCATGCCAAGTGCCTTGGGAGTTGGCCAGGGACGATTGTCCCATCGAACCAGTTAGACATCCGCATCCGGAAGTCGTCGATCGTTCTGCACCAGTTGGATGCAGTTCTGAAGAAGCTCTCTATCATGGATGATCTGAAGAGTGCCATGATTGAGAGTATCCGAGCTTTCAACTCCTAAATTGGTAAGGAGATCCGCTACCTTATTTCCATCTCTTTTGGTGTGTACAAAATGCTTCAAATTTGAAGGGTTTTTTGAGGTGAGGACCGATGTTTTGCCAATGTAGCAAGATGGGCCAGTGATCCAAACCTGCATGCAGGAGAATTGATGCTGAGAGGTCCCCTCCCAAATGGATGGCGTTGTCTAATATGAGAAAACGATCCAGCTTTGAGGCGATGTGCTGAGTCCCTGTTCTTTTATTATTCCATGTAAAAGTGTCGTTTGAGAAAGGGATGTCGATGAGCCAATTGCTGGTTATGAATTCTTTGAAGTGAGAAATTTCTGGATCTATTCTGGATCTTCCACCTGTTTTTTCCTCTATCTTAGTAATCGTATTGAAGTCCCCTGCTGCAATCCAGAGGGGATAGGTTCTGTGAGAATTCAGAATCTCCATCGTATGCAGAAGCTCTATTTTCCTGGCTTGGTCCTGCGGAAAATAGACGTTTGAGAGGTGCCCATGGATGTTAGATCCAATGGGATGAAAAGTAGCCTGAATAAGATGATGCGTAGCATGAAAGTTTGATAGGTCTATGGACTGAGTGTCCCAAGCTATTGCAAGTCCCCCTGAAGAACTGGAGGCATCCACCGCTACTGAGCTACAGCTAGGCCAAGCTTTGGATAGGATTGTACCTAGCGTTTCACTATTGCATTTAGTTTCTTGAAGAAAGAGAATATTTGGCCTTTCTTTCTGGATCATATTTTTGAGAATTTTGTGCTTTCCTGGGCTATTGAGCCCTCTAATATTCCATGAGATCAGCTTCATGGGGAACTATTCATCAGGGGTTTGAAGAACCTTGTAAGCTTGGGATATCGACCTGAGTTCACCAATATTTCCCCTATGGTGATGGTGCGCTGCCAATCCGGCTTTCGACCCCTTTTTCTTGATTCTTTTGTGATTTTTAGGCTGTCCCAATGGCTGCCTAGCTGAACGCCTAGCTTCTTTTGCTGATGGGCTTTGGATAAGACCTTTTCCAGTTTGTCGATTTGATGAGGATTGATTTTGTCAAATTCCTTTCTTCTACAAGCATCCTCTAGCCCGAGGATATCAAGCTCCCCGAGTTCTAATCCTTCTGAATCCTCTTCCATGAATGTCTCTTGACTGCTGCCATGATGAGCCTCATTGGAAGCTGCTGGCTGGGTTTTAGGATCGTCAACGTCCATTGTCACAGGGTGCCAGGTCAGAAGCTTGGTTTCAGTGGAAGGGTTGGACGAGGAGCTATCATTAGAGAGTTTCTGGTTCTGAGAACGCAAGGGGTTGGAATGGGCTGTAGGATTTGAAGGATCTGAGGGTAGTGAAGTACATGTTGAAAATTTAGGAATGGAAGAAATAGGGTGAAGCATTCATGGGGATTTAGTGCAAGAAGTACTTGTAGTTCAAAATATGGTTAAGGTGTTCATCATAGTTGGTTGGAAAAATTATGACCTATTTAAGCCTACCTCTAGAAGTGATTTCATCTACCCCTTCTATTGACTGAAGTCCATTTGAGGAACTAATACGGATTGTATCACTACATTATTTATCATCCAGATAAAAGTCTTTAGAGGGGAAAAATCGCAAGGGTTAGCTTGTAGGGTCATTTTCATGATAGGCCCCAAATTGGAAAATTCGGTTTGAAACCTTCTAGAGCCATTGTGAGGCATCAAATAGATTTTTCGCGGGCAAAATTTTTTAGCACTTGCACGGATATCCCCTAACAAAAATTTATCCTCGAATACCTTTCCATTGGTGCAATAATCACATCAATCAAATCTCGTATGCAAAGGTTATTTCTTCCACAAGTTAACCTATCATGTTGACCACCATGGTAAGAGAGGATGTGATATTAGTACCCATTACTCATGTATATCATGCTAGCTACCTGTTTGATATGAAGAAGGTTCAATAGGATCTAAAATGGTAACATTGATTAAGGTTTGAAGATGCCAAACTCTTACCCCTATATGGCTATTGGAAAATGTACCGTGACACTAGGAGGAGAAAGGGTTGCATTATATGATATTATATTTGTTCCATAGATGAGCAAAGCAACTAAGACTGAGAATTTAGAGATAAAAAACATATGGGGTTAGGATTCTATAACAAACTTATAATACTCATGTCTTAGGTAACTCCATAGAGAGTATATCTTTCTTTGTATTTACATGTTTCCATACTGGAAAATAGAGAACATATTAGTCTCATATTATATTTTTTTTTCTCATATAAGGGTTTCCCAAGGTAAAATATTATGTCTATTGGTGGATGGTGCATGTGTATTATCTCTTTTATATTTTTCACATTTTAGATATTTCATAGATTTAACCAAAAAATAGTAACTAAAAGAATATGAGATCTATCGTAGATTAACCTTCACAATAAATATTTGAGTATTTTCATTAGATCTATTGTGAAGAACTATTTCAATGGAATATCCATGGTAATTTATAGATCATGAACCCTCCCTTTCAAGCATATATTTGACCTTGAAGGGTCACAAGGACATACACCAACTCTTAAAATTTGGAATTGAACGAATTCATTGGTAATTTCATTCTTATTTTCATATATGAGGAAGATAAGTTCTAGTACATTGTTGTAGATATATGTTTCCATGTCCTCTCAAAAGAATGAAACCATATTTATTTCATAGTTTTTCTAAAAATAAAAATGACTTGTTGTTGGTAGTGAATGTAGCTCCTATAAGAACCATTGTTATGCGATAAAGTATTGTTCTAAAACAATGTGTCTTTTATACTAAAATGTATCTTGTTTCCATGCCAAAACATTTAGGTGGGTTGGGATATATATAAAGTTGTTTTATGAGTTACCATAAAGTAATTTTTCATAGATATTTCCTATAGGATTCCTAGAGCCATACTAAGCTTGATAATGATAAGGAAAGAAGTGACCCATCCTCCTCAAATTGCCTAGATAAAGAATCAACGAAAAAAATTATCTTTACCATTCTTATATATGATCTCATTATCATACCCAAACATATTATTGACCTATTTATATTTTTGTGGTGAATTAAACAATAATTAAAAAAATATATTTATACTATTGTGGCCAATCCTGGTATGAAAACAAACGCTATGAGATATGGTCACTAAGTTTCCATTTCATGAAGGATGACCATTATTTCTTCCTAATATGTGGATTTTTCCAAATTTCAATCACAAAATGGATTATTGGTGAATACTAAGGGGAACCCTTCTCGCATCAATGTTACCATATACATGTACTTGAGGCATCACATACAAAGAGAATAGTATGTTTAAAGTCATGCATTGTTAATACTAGAATAGTCTACAAGACATCCTTTAAAGGAGTGAGTGCCTATGTTTCTTCTTCACTGCGAAAATATGAATCCTTATTAAGGATTGAGCTTAGGGTTATCATTACACCAAAACCCACAGGTGTTAAGAAATAGATTTATCATCACAGTTAACAGATCCTTGAGAGATGTTTAAGCACATGTCATGAAACATGTATCGAACACAACTAATCCAAATGATCCCCCACCATGCCCGCCTCCCCCAACATGATCTAGGGGTGTTTCGAAGTCAAGACCCTGAGCTCTGATACAAATTATTGGAATCAAGAATTACTAAGAGGGAGCCTTGAATCAATATTTAAAATTTTTTCCTTTTTCTTTTCTTTGTTGAGCACTTCAAACTTTAATTGCATACAATCAAGTAACACATGAGAGATCACCATTCACATACATTTAAACTAAATGATTAATGTGGAAACCCTTTAGGTAGAAAAACCACCAAATATTTTTTTGTATTATGATGATACTCAAGGAACCAACTTTGAATACATCATATGTTTGTGAGCACCTACTCACAAGAGGCCCCAACCCCCATCATAGCAGCAAAGCACAAATTTCCTAGAGGCCCCAACCTCTTACAATTGCAGGCCCTTACCTCCTTCAGTCAAGTGTTCTATTTTTCATACAATTTTAAAACTAAGAACAATGTGTTGAGTAACCAGCTCCAAAAATAGAAGAAAAGAGATATCAATGCCTTAGAAATAAGCCACTTCGAGGGGGAAACCTCCAATACATTACATAAATGAACAATTCTTGGATGATACAATTTACAAAACCTCTTTTCTATATATAGGAGTCCATGTAGCCATAATGTAATCCTAGTGGGCCATAATGTAATCCTAGCCGACCTAACAATAATAATTTAAGGGCACAATAATAATAGAATGGGGGTTACAAGGGTACAATAATAACAATAAGGGGGTTACACTAATAACAATAAGGGACTATACTAGTAATATAGGGACCTAACATGCCCCTCTCCTTCAAAAAAGTGTTGTCCTCAACGCTTGAGTAGCTATGGGTGCTTCTGTATAAAATTCTCATCCTCCCATGTAGAATCTTCAGTGGGTAAGTTCTTCCACTTGATGAGATACTCTGAAATTGATCGATTCCGTAGCTGTCGAGTTCTTGTTTCCGTGACCGCTTCGGGTTCCAATATGATTTTTCCTTCCTCATCAAGTTCTGGCAATATTGTTTGAACTAGAATATTTTCACCTATAACCTTCTTTAAGCATGAAACATGGAAAACTGGATGCACTCGTGAAGAAGCAGGAAGCTCCAATTTGTATGCCATATTACCAATCTTTTGCAACACCTTGTAAGGACCATAATACTTTGGCGATAATTTATTATCCTTCTTAGCTTGCTTGAGGGACATTTGTTTGTATGGTTGTAGCCGTAAAAATACCCAATCTCCTACATCAAAACTTCTCTCGCTGCGATGTTGATCTGCCTGTTGTTTCATTCGATTTTGTGCCAAATTCGGGTTATCCTTTAAGAGTTGGAGAACTTCTTGTTGATGCTCGATGTGATCTTCCACTGCTTGAACCTTCGAATTTTCTCTTAAAGATGATGTGATGGATGGTGGATGATATCCATAAAGTGCCATAAATGGGGTCATTTTTGTTGCGGTATGGAAGGAAGTGTTATACCACCATTCAACGAGAGGTAACCACTTGACCCATTGTGTTTGTTTATCAGATACAAAACAACGAAGATATCCTTCCAAACATTTATTTACTATCTCGGTTTGACCATCAGATTGAGGATGATAAGATGAGCTATGAGCTAATTGAGTACCCAAACAAGAAAATAACTCCGTCCAAAAATTTCCGGTAAAAATGGGATCTCTGTCGCTCACAATAACCCTTGGGCTTCCATGTAGCTTTTGAATTCTGTCCATAAATGTAGTAGCAACTGTACTTGCTTTAAATGGATGAGATAAAGCACAAAAGTGTGCATACTTGGTAAGTCTATCAAATACCACCATGATGACACTCTTTCCTTCGGACTTAGGTAAACCTGTGATAAAATCCATTGAAATCTCCTCCCAACGTTGACTTGGAATGGATAAAAGTTGTAGAAGTCCTGGGGTCTTAATTGTTTCCACTTTATTCTGCTGGCAAACCAAACATTCCGCCACAAACTTTCGAATATCAGATTTAAGGCCATCCCAAAAAAATTCTTTCTTCACCCTGTGGTAAGTTTTTTAAAAATCCTGAGTGTCCTCCTAAAGGAGAAGTGTGCAATTCCAGAAGAATCTTTTGTTTTAGTTGGGAATTCTTACAAAGATATAAGCGATCTTTGTACCATAAGGAATCATTTTTCCAACTAAATGTATCGGATGTACTAGGATCTTGCTGCAACTTTTGAATGAGTGTCCATACATCTTTGTCCTTCTTCCATTCATCTCTTGCTTCGGTTATCCAATCTGGTTGGATAGTAGAAATGGCACAAAGAAATGCTTCCACCTCTTCATTCTTTCTTGAGAGTGCATCTGCAACAACATTAAGATTTCCTTTTTTGTAGATTATTTCAAAGTCATAACCCAACATCTTTGTGACCCATTTTTGCTGCTCTTCTAAAGATAGTATGTGTTCCAAAAATTGTTTAAGACTATCATGATCAGTTTTTACCTTGAAGTGTCTTCCCATTAGGTAAGTTCTCCACTTCTTTAGTGCATGCAATATTGCTAACATTTCCTTCTCATAAATAGGTTTCTGTAAATACTTTCCTTTGATTGGACGGCTTTCAAAAGCAATGCGTCTTCCTTCCTGCATTAAAAGAGCACCAATTCCATTTCCTGAGGCATCACATTCCACAATAAAGGTTTTTGTGAAGTCTGGCGTAGCTAAGACCGGTGTTAGGCACATTGCCTCTTTAAGATGTTCAAAGGCCTTAGTTGCTTCAGGAGTCCATGAAAATTCCTCTTTCTTCAATAATGTTGTTAGAGGTGCTACTATTCTCTCATAATTCTTAACAAACTTGCAATAATACCCTATTAACCTGAGAAATCCTCGCAACTGCTTTATGGTTGTTGGGAGTTTCCATTCCTTAATGGCTTTAATTTTGTTAGGGTCTACTTTAACACCCTCGTGGGATACAATATAACCCATGTTGGGGTTCCCATGTTTTGGCCAGATTGGCAAGACCAAAAGATGAGACAACATCAGAACCACTTTTGGGCCCTAGGATCTAGCCCTCCTGGACCCGGAGAGGGATCTCTCCAATAAAAAAATGAGTGATATGTCTTTGAAAGTTCAAGATGAGATGTTAGGCTAGGTATGAAGCACAAAGGGGGTTTTAAAATGATTTGGCTGAAGGGTTGCTGGGTTGGTTAGGAGATCATAGGCTGAGAAAGTAATGGGAGGGAAGGAACAAAGCAGCAGGAAGTTTCAGCTAAGAGGATAGGCCGAGAAAGTGCCATTCATTGGGCTATGGAGTCATGAAAGGAAATTACATGCTACAACTAGCCAAGGCTTTCAAAGGGAAAGTCATCTACACTAAAGGATCTTTTAAGCAGATAGTGGAATGGAACATTAAGGAGAGAAAGTGGAAGAAGGAGAGGCACCCAATTTTTGTCTATAGATCAGGTCAGAGGTCATTTAACTCCAGACTTGCTTGGACATACTCTAAGGCAGCTCTCAGAGAGGGACAAAGGGGCTGCTTATAGATTAGACCAGAGGTCATTTAACTCCAGGCCTGCTTTAGCAACTCCAAGGGAAAAATAGAGATAAATTTGACAAAGAAACATCCAAGCAGCAAACCCCCAAGTTCATACATCAGCCAGCAGGAAATAACATCCACTGCGCTGGTTAAACCACATGGATTCACTCTTAGATACACATAAGGCAGAAAACATTAAAGGTAGGGAGAGCAGGAACATAGGGCACCTAACAAGAGTGAATCCTATGCTATACTTCTGTTGCCTACCAGAAGAACATGAAACAATATGAAAATGCAATAAACAGAGTTAGGAAAAACATCACCAATAGTATTAGACCAGGATCCTGTGAAATGTGCTTTGATTAATTGATGCAAAACCAGTCATGTACAATAAGCTCAATGGCTGATACTATCCAAACTTTCTCCTCCCAGCCTATTACATACAAACTACTCTGCTATTCCCTCCCAAGACTGTTCTAACAGTCTGAATGAATCTCTCTAACAGCAACGGCAGTAGCCAAAAAGAACAACCAACAACAACCTGTTCTTGGGGATTCTTATAGAAGGAGAGACGAAAGCAGGAGTAGATACAAATTAAATGAGTCTCATTAAGACAGAATGGTGGAGGAGGCCGAGCCCATTCTCTTTAATGGAGTTGTGTTGTACTCCGTAGACTATTTTGGAGATCTCTGTCAGGTCGAGATTGACCTCTGATATGTTCTTCAAGTCCTTATGGTGTCTGGAGCTCTGTGCTGCCTTCTGGAATAAATGAACTGGCTGAAAGATATGCAGGGCCGCTCCATACCTCCATAACTGTTGCCTGACTGTCTTAAATGAGCTTCAGTCGGTGTAATTAATCGTTTCAGGGCTCGAGGAGGCATGGAGATTTCTTGTAGGAAGGTGTACGTTTGGAGAAGAGTACCCTACTGATATTAAACATAGATAAGACTTTAACAATGTGCTTGGATCTTCAAACCGCGCCTTTTCCTTTGAATGCAAGATTATAATTGTTAATCTTTAATTAACCGGCTTGAATCCCTCAAATCCGTCTCTGCTGCTTCACTGGCGGCTGAATTGGCCTCTCTGTGCTGCCTGGACAATAAAGTAACTGTTATGAACCTGGGCAGTGGTGGCGGCGGAGGAATGCTTTGGAGGCCCAGAGGAAGCGGTGGTGGAGAAGTGGAATAGTGAAAAGCGGCGGAAGAAATGATACTAGTGTAAAGGCCCAAAGGTTTTAAACGTTTGGGGAAATACAAAGGAAAACATGGAAAAACGATGAAGCGGGGCCACGTATGTGGGACCCGAGGCTAATCGCAATCGCAAAATCACAAAAAGGGAAATGGGAGTGGAGCGGAGTGATAAACTCAAAGTTTGTGATGTGATGAGAAGTCCTTTGTAAAACCAGAATAATACAAACTTTCAATTTACAAAGGGAAAGGCCTCGCAACATATGAAAAGGCGGAAGTATGGTACGGTGGGCCCGGACGCACATCGCAGATCACAAAGGTGAAAAGTGCGATGGCGGAAGGTGGCTCTAAACAGAAAAATTGCGCTTGCGATATTGCGATGGGGCGGGAATGCGATGGGAGAAAATGCGACCGGCGGAAAGTGGGGCGGAGGAAAGCGCGATGGGAAAAAGTGCGACGGAGGAAAGTACGATGGGCAAAAGTGCGACGGTGCGATCAGACGATCGCATCGCAAATATTTGTGATGGATGTAACGAACATAACACACAAAAATGCGATTTGCGATGGATGCGATATGCGATGAGCACCTCAAGGGACAGCGCTCAGTCACAGCGCCCGGTTACATGGGGACGGGGCTGGCGGAAAGGGGCTAAGCCTTATTATAAGGTAGGAAAGTGGGTTTCTAACCCATTTTATGTGATTTAAAGGTTAGGAAGAAGAACAATAGAGGGATAAAGGGAAAAAAGGGCTAACAAAGGGAAGGGGAAGAATTTAGAGGGGATCTTGAGGGGGTTTGAAAGGTAAGAAGGGAAAAAGAAGAGGAGACCAAAATAGAAGCTAAGTGGGGGGGAAAAAGAGGGAAAAGGGCCTTTTGGGCATTTCTTCACAAACAGAGAGGCTTTATAATAGGAATCAGCAGAGGGGAATTTATCAAAGGATAAAAGACACATGGAGGCTTCAAGGAGACTGTGTTTTCAGAGGAAATGCATTCCTTGAAGGCTCAAAAACAATTTAGCCCCCTATTTGCTTGTAAAAAATTTCATAGGGGGGCTAACAACCCAGATATTCCACCTCTTGTACTCCAAAGAAACATTTCAATGTTTTTGCATATAATTGTTACTCCTCCAATAGTTTGAGTATCCTGTCAACATGTTCAACATGATCCTTCCAAGACCTACTATAGATTAGTATATCATCAAAAAATACGAGCACAAATTTTCTAAGGAAGGGTTTGAAAATGGAATTCATCAACCCTTGAAATGTAGAAGGTGCATTGGTAAGGCCAAAAGGCATGACCAAAAATTCATAATGACCCTCATGAGTTTGAAATGTTGTTTTTGGAATATCTTCACTCTTCATTCTAATTTGATGATATCCTGAACGAAGATCCAACTTGGTAAAATAAATTGCTACATGTAATTCATCCAATAATTCATCAATCACAGGAATGGGAAATTTATCTTTAATGGTGAGCTTATTGAGCTCCCTATAATCCAGACACATTCGCCATGATCCATCCTTCTTGTGCACCAATACTACAGGAGCGGAGAAAGAACTTTGACTAGGTTGAATTATACCCGCCTCTAACATTTCTGCAATCATACGTTCAATTTCGCTCTTTTGGACGTAAGGATATCTATAAGGCCTGATGTTTGGAGGAACACTTCTTGGAATCAGATGAATAGCATGATCATGATCGTGAATAGGTGGGAGTCCTTTGGGAGTTTCAAACACCTTGGAATGATTGTCCAAGACTTGTTGGAGATCTGCAGAAATAGATGATTTTGATGTTGGAACTTCTAGTGAGCATAATTGTGCAATTACGCCTCGTTGCTCTTTCTTTAGAAGCTTTGTCATGCCATTAGAGCTTATTATCCTTCCTGGCTTCCCTTCAATACCCCGTAATTCGACTTCCTTTCCTTCTGAAAAGAATTTCAAGAAAAGTTCTTGAAAATTAAAAGCTACCGTCCCCAAAGATTGTAACCATTGTACTCCTAGTACAACATCAGCACCTCCCATAGGAATGGAAAGCATTGGACTAGTCAATACATATTCCCCCATGGTTAGCTTGATATTATGGCATTTTGCAGAGAAATTTATAGTTCCTCCATTTGCAACCATCACTTGACATTTTGGTGTTGGGTATATGAAACAATTTAATTCCTTGGCTACCTTACAATGAATAAAATTATGGGTGCTACCTGAATCAATCAACACTATTACCTTTTTCTTCTTGATTTTTCCTTTTATCTTGAGAGTTTGAGGAGTGGTAATTCCTGCCAGTGCATTACACGATATGGTCGGATTCATTTCTTCCTCTTCTGGGGCTGGTTCCTGGTGTATATCCTCTTCTTCTTCATTTTCTTCTTCCTCTTCACAATCTATGTAAAATAATTTCTTCTCAGCACACTTATGACCTTTAGTGTATTTTCTATCACAACTGTAGCAAAGCCCTTTTTCTCTTTTTTCTTCCAATTTTTGTGGTGTCAACCTTGTAGGTTGTGGAAATATAGACATAGGAACACTTCCTTCTTTATAGAATTGAGTGGTAGGCTTCCTTGTCGCCATTATTTTACATTCAACTTTTCTTGCCAACCCGAATGCCTTCTCCAATGAATCCGGTTCCAAAACACGAAATTCATGTTGGATGTTATCCTTTAAAGTGCCTATGAAGAGATCGATCATGTGTTCCTCTGGAATATCAGTTACCCTTATATTCAATTTTTGGAAGTCCTCAATGTGCTGCCCCACTAAACCCTTTTGTTTGAGATCTATCAATTGGCTAAAGAAGGTGTTGCTCTTTGTATCCTCATAATGTGCTATCATTTCCTCCGTAAAAATTGACCAAGTGACAATTTTTTTACGGGAGCAAAGCCATCGATACCATACAAATATATTTTGTTCTAAATGTAAAGTTGCAATGCGTACCTTTTGTGTGTTTTGCACGTTATGGAGATCAAAATATTGCTCCATCTGTAGTATCCATGTTACAGGATCCTTTCCATCAAACTTCCTCATATCCATTTTTGGAATATGGTGGTTCTTCCCGCTAACATTAGAGTTTATGAAATCACGATTAACATTGATTTTGTTCTCATCATGAGGTTCTTCTACTATCTTTTCACCATTAGGAAACATTTCTTGTATCAACTTTGTCAAAACTTCGATGTCTGTTTTTAGATCATTCTTCATGTTTTCCATGTTGTATTTCATGTCATCCATCTTAGCTTCCATGCCAGCTTCCATGCCATCCATCTTAGCTTCCACGCCATCCATCTTAGCTTCCATGCCTTTCTTCAAACTGTCCATCTTCACTTCCACGCCTTTCTTCAAAACTTCCATTTCATTTTTTGTTGCTCTTTGCGAGAGTGAAATTTGTTGCACTTGCTCTTGTAATTTTGATAGATCATGTTGCAATTCTTCATCTTCATGAGTCATAGTAGAGCCTTCTGAAGGCTTAATGGGTGTTGAATTATTTTTATGGGGCATATTTTTGAACCCAATACTACTATATATTATAAAATATTCTCTTGGAATAAATTCAAATTGATTCTTCAAAGAAGACTTGTGCAATTTGGAAAGAAAAAAAAAATATACACACCTTTTTCTTGCTTTTGAGGAGCTTGATATTGAAATTGGATAATCTATATGATTTTAGCACTTCAATATTTTAATTTCAGTATCAACGTATCCCTCTTAATTATATTTCTAATGCCACAGGTCTCACCTAATTTGGATTCTCCAAGACAAAGTTGTGTCCAATCTCCCACAATGACCTAATTCTAGACTGGTTCAGTAGAGCGAACTTGTACAACTTGCCACGTGTCACTGTTTCAACCTTTGTCTCTCAAATTGATATCAAAGAAACTAAAGTCATTTAATTGCAACCATTTTTTACGGCACTCCAATCTGATGCCCAGAGAGAGAGTTATTGAACTTTTCCCACGATCACCTCTTTGAGATGAAATTCAGGAGCCTGAAAAAGCACTACCTTCCACAGATCATATCTCCAAGAATATTGCGAACCAAGATCTGAAATATTTGGATGAATTTCCTCAGGATTTTAGCTTCACACCATATGAATTTCAGATTCTGAACCTTCCCATAAAAAATGTTATAGCGCAAATGCCACGATGACCTGTTTAGGAGCCTGAAAAAAGGCCTAACTTCCACAGATGATATCTCCAAAAATATTGCGAACCAAGCTCTAAAATATTTAGGCAATCTTCATCAGGATTTTGGCTTCGCACCCTAACAATTTCGGCTTCTGAAACTTCATAGAAAAAAATTTATAGAGAAAATGACACGATGACCTGTTTGGAGCAGCGAAACCCTAGAATCCAAACCTCTGATACCAAATGTTGAGTAACCAGCTCCAAAAATAGAAGAAAAGAGATATCAATGCCTTATAAATAAGCCACTTCGAGGGGGAAACCTCCAATACATTACATAAATGAAAAATTCTTGGATGATACAATTTACAAAACCTCCTTTCTATATATAGGAGTCAATGTGGCCATAATGTAATCCTAGTGGGCCACAATGTAATCCTAGCCAGCCTAACAATAATAATTTAGGGGCACAATAATAACAAAATGGGGGTTACAAGGGTACAATAATAACAATAAGGGGGTTACACTAATAACAATAAGGGACTATACTAGTAATATAGGGACCTAACACAATGACCTACCTTAGTAGTAGAAAATAAAATTGTGCCTTTGATCTATTATCTTTCTACAACTCCCTCTCATTTCCTCTACAAACACATGCAATTGTCCCTATGACATCTAATTCTAGTCTCCTATACTCTCATCACTTCACTCAACATATATAGTCTTGCAACACAACCATACAGATTCTTTTTTGTAGCTCACATTAATGTTCCACTCCATTTCATATCATCCATTTCACACACACACACACACCATACTTTCTTCACTTGATAAAAATTTCATTACGATACTATATAGAGGGTTTCCTCCTGGACTCTGTCACATAGTTTGAGAATCACATTAAATGAATTATAGCTTACAATAAATTAAATACCGGAGCATGAAACCAGTAATCATAATCATACATATAATTTTATTACATGTTACTATTGATTCTTAAATTCTCAGTATGACTTCCTTTTTCAATTCAATGACCATAATACCCAATGAAAGTATCTCAATAGAAACTACATTCTTAATATCAATTTTCTAAAACTTGTCATCCAATATCATTTGTTCAAGACCAGAGGAAGCCCATTACTAAAAAGAAATGTGCTACATCAATTGCATTAATTTTTATTTTCTACCTTCAATCAGTGTAGTTCAATTCTGTGTTGTGTTTTTTTTTTGGAATCGAATTATGATTAACCTACTTAGTTTAGAAATCATGATGTATCACATGTTTCTAGCAATGTTTATAGCTATATCTCCAATATTAGATAACTTATAGATTCAAAAAATGCTTCCAAATATGCCATTATGTGCTCCTTAAAGATTTGGCATCATATTCCTAAAGGGCTAGAACCATTCATTTGATTGCAAATTTCTTAAAACCATAACTCGGGAGTGACGATATATTTTAGTGGGAGGATAGTTTGATTTCCAGATCACCTACTCCCCAACTTCACATGTATTTTGAGTGTTTATGTGCTAGTTCCACATGGTTCAGGAGGTAGGGGGGTTGACACTAACACTTTTTCCCCTGATTAGATAGAAAGCCCCAAATAGTATGAAATATCATACTACATTCCTTTTCCTTTTGGATGTGCAAATTGTTCAATGTTGAATTTTGAGAAAAATCAATACAGAGGAAAACTTCAACAAAATGACCTTATAGCATGATCTTCAAGTTTTCTACCAGATCATCATGTTGACATCATCTATGCAACATGTCTGTTGCTGATAGTGTCATGTGTCATCCATAACTAATCCAATTTAGCACCTGAAAAATCCAAATTTTCTTGCTACATGTCCCAAGCATTGGGTACCATGTCAGAATATGTTGGCATCATCTTGCCACTGTGGTTTTCACTTCCTCATCTTGCTCATCATCATTTATCAATGTAATTATACAATGTGCCATACCATTGTTGTTCCATATTCTAGTAGTTACTTCGATAACACTACCTCTCGACTAGGCCAAAGGCTTGACTAGCACGACTTCTTCATAAATCCACCTAAGTCTTAAACTTATTTAACAAAGAAATTTCTTGCAAAACACAAGGTTTTTCTAGAACCTTGAGGCCTGGAACTATGTAAAAAAATTCAACTGGTGATAACTCCATCATCATTTGGAGTTCTTCAAGTAGCCTTATACCACGAGAAATTTGTTTCCAAGGTTTATTCATCTGAGCGCATTGTAAAGGAAGATGTGTAGATCCCATAAGATAGAAATTCCTTTGAATACTAGGCCACCAAACCATTACAGTTATAATATTTTTATCTTCCTCACTTATCCTACTACTATGATGGGTCTCTACTAAAAATTATAGCTACTAGAGGAATCCCTCGTAACTTGAATTTTCTTGGTAGGTTTCTTGGAACCACCACTCTTTATATCAATGACAATGTTTGGCCCAAACATCTCACCCTTTTGGAATTGATGGAAACATTCAAAAATGTTGTTAGAACATTGATGTCTCTAATAAATATCAAGACTCCCACTGACTTTTTTTAGAATATTCTCCTCTTAAAAACACTCCCTTTAAACTGTCACACATTCAGATGTTCTTTAGCGATAACTCTACCTTAGATGTTATCATGTCACAATGTCTGGGCCGTTGCTCCCAACAATTGATCTCCCCTTTTGACATCAATGGTAAATGGTAGCACCATATCCCCTTGAAGCCATGTCCTTAAATATTCTAAATTCCAGCCTTAAATATTTTCAACTTACTCAAGGATTTTAAATTTTCTTTCGACAACACTATCCAAGTAACCCTAGTAAAATCATCAATAAATAAAATAATGTATTTTTCTCCTCTTGGACTATCTTTTGTTGTGGGACCACAAATATTTGAGTGAGCCAAATTCAAGGATTTAGAAGATGATAACTCATTTATTTTGAACTGTTTCGTTATCTATTTTACAAATTGAAAAGACTTTCATATTGGACTATTGGGCTTTAATAGTCTTGGTAATCCTCTTACTACCATTTCTTAATAATTTTGACTAGACTTTGGAAATTTACATGCCCCAACCTTTTTATCCACAACCATGTTTGATCGAGTTTTCTTAAGTAGAAATTCACTTTGGAATCATCAAACACACAAACCTTGTTCTGAACTTTCATTTCCTTTCCTATCAACTTTCAATTCTCATAGTCATTTTAGTGAAAATTCACATCATAGAAACTTTCACACATTTTACTTACACTCAGTAGGTTGTGCTTGAGACCATCAACATATAGGACATTGTTTTCTTGGTATTTTCATCTAGTCAGACTATGCCCTTTCCTTTAATTTATTCTAGGGAATTATTTCCGAATGTCAGATTGCCTTTGCTTTTCTATTTTAGAAAGAAAAACTTACATTTGTATCCACTCATATGCTTTGAGAAGCCAATATCTACATACCATTTTCCTTTCCGGTTATGTTTGCATAAAGGAAAACGGCACTCCTCAATTTTCTCAGTCTTATGTTTCCACTTCTTCATGTCTCTTCGATGTAATGACTATTCAGAGATCTGTTATAGACAAAAAAAATTTATTGCATTTTCCTTGTGTCCAAATTTATTACATTTTAAAAAATAAATTTCTTTTATTAGGGCGGAGAAGGATTTTTTTATGTCCATAAAATGAATTTCTAGACATAGGATTTTAATAGCATCAAGCTCTGAAATTTTCATCTCTTCCAACTTTGACACTTCTACAGTTAATGGATTTATATATACAAATGTTACATGAATAACAATGTCCATAGAAAAATTTTGGCTACCTCATATTTGACAATTGATGATCTTGAACAAATTGATTGTACCTTAGTCATCTTGGTTGTTGATTTACATATCCTTGTGGAGGAGTATTTGAAAACTTGACATACTTGCTCCATTGTTAAGTGCTTCTATGACTTTTCTTTAATTTATCATCATTGGCTCTTCATTGTAATTCCATTGCAAATATTATGATACCTTTGAATCCTTTGGAATCGATATTAGCCTTTCCTTTAAAATATTCTTGTGTTTCATGGTATCCCACACCTACCTTATTTGTTGGATAATTTTGACTGCTCATAATTTGGTTTAGTTTCTTTGTTCCTTCTATAGTTTTTTTGTCCAAATCCTTATTAATGTTGGACCTACCAAGGTATTTTATTGGAGATCATATTTACTTCTAAACTATGGCGATTATTTCCTATTCAATTATTAATCCATTGAAAACCTCTTTTGTCAATTTTGCATCATCAAACTTGAGTTTCAGAGAAAAAAAAATCCTCTTTATTTGTTTCTAGAATCATTTTCTCATGTTTCTTTCTCAACTATTATTTCAAGAGTTTACTCTCATATTCTAGCTTATTATAATTATTTTCCTTTTCTTCTAATTTTTGTGCCAAATCATCTTTACTCTTAATAGCTTCTTCAACTTTTTCACTTTGATAAACAAAATCTTCATTATCAGAGTGGCACATACCTTCTTTATCTCATAGCAACTTCTCTTTTAGTTGTGTGTCCTTCCTTTCGACCCTCTTTAATTCATCAAGAGAATTGATGAGCTCCCTTTTAAGATCCACTACACCTTCTTCTTCTTCCTCGAGGTTTGAGTTTTTCTTGGATTTAGATTTAGATTTAAATTCTATGAGTAAGGATTCATCAACCTCATCTTGAGAAGACTCTGTTATGAAACCAGCTCCAAAAATGGAAGAAAAGAGAGATCAATGCCTTAGAAATCATCCACTTCGAGGGGGAAACCTCCAATACATTACATAAATGAACAATTCTCGGATGATTCAAATGACAAAAACCTTCTTTCTATATATTGGAGTCCATGGGGCCACAATATAATCCTAGCCGACTTAAAAATAATAATGTAAGGGCATAATAATAACAATATGGGGGTTACAGGGGTACAATAATAACAATAAGGGGGTTACACTAGCAACAATAAGGGACTATACTAGTAATATAGGGACCTAACATGCTCCTCTCCTTCAAAAGGGTTTTTTCCTCAACACTTGAGTAGCTCCAGGTTCTTATGTATAAAATTATCATCCTCCCGTGTAGAATCTTCAGTGGGTAAGTTCTTCCATTTGATGAGATACTCTGAAATTGATCGATTTCATAGCCACCGAGTTATTTTTTCCTTGACTGCTTCAAGTTCCAATATGGTTTTTCCTTCCTCATAAAGTTCTGGCAATATTGTTTGAACTGGAAGTTTGTCCCATATAACCTTCTTTAAGCATGAAACATGGAAAAATGGATGCACTCGCGAAGAAGCAGGAAGCTCCAATTTGTATGCCATAGTACCAATCTGTTGCAACACTTTGTAAGGAGCATAGTACTTTGATGATAATTTATTATCCTTCTTCACTTGCTTGAGGGACATTTCTTTGTATGGTTGTAGCTATAAAAATACCCAGTCTCCTACATCAAAAATTATCTTGCCACGATTTTGATATGCCTGTTGTTTCATTCGATTTTGTGCGAAATTTAGGTTATCCTTTAAGAGTGTTGGGTGTGGAACCTGAGCTTCATCCCGATTCAGAGATCCTTGTTTTAGCTGGATGTATACCCCAAGAAAATTATACACCCCTTTAGCAGGGGGGACTCCTCCCCCTGTGGGGTTCAGGGGGGCTGACCCCCCCCCGACTAGGGGGTCTAGGGGCCAGCGGTCCCCCGATAGGGGTTTCGGAGGCAGCGCCCCCTAACCTAAAAGCAGATGTAAAATTTCCTTGTAAAAGTATAGTAATTCCTAGCCAATCTAGGCCATTCATTGGGCAAATGATCTGATGGTAGAAGTTATGTTTATTTTAGGGTTTTTTACCCTATAAGGAAACCCCTCGCTTTTATGAGGGCATTGTATTGTGGCTGTGTATTGTATGAGTATTCTTAGAGCGAGAAATAGATAGGGAGACTGTGAGAGAGAACAAAGGATATTACAGTGGATCTGTTGTAGGTTGTGTCTCTTCATTTTGATAGATAATAGAAAAGGGAAGGACTGGCTGTTCAGGGTGGACGTAGCCCAAACTGGGTGAACCACATATATCTATGTCTCTCTGGTTTTATGTGTTTTGTGTGCTTGTGTTTTCCACATATTATATGTGTTGCATTGCTCTGTAATATATAATTTTCTAACAAAGAGTTGGAGAACTTCTTGTTGATACTCAATGTGATCTTCCACTACTTGAACCCTAGAATTTTCCCTTAAAGAAGATATGATGGATGGTGGATGATATCCATAAAGTGCCATAAATGGGGTTATTTTTCCTGCAGTATGGAAGGAAGTGTTATACCACCATTCAATGAGAGGTAACCACTTGACCCATTGTGCTTACTTATTAGATACAAAACAATGAAGATATCCTTCCAAACATTTATTCACTATCTCAGTTTTACCATCGGATTGAGGATGATAAGATGAGCTATGAGCTAGTTGAGTACCCAAACAAGAAAATAATTCCGTCCAAAAATTTCCTGTAAAAATGGGATCTCTGTCACTTACAATAATCTTTGGGTTTCCATGTAGCTTTTGAATTGTTTCCATAAATGCAATAGCAACTGTAGTTGATTTAAATGGATGAGATAATGCACAAAAGTGTGCATACTTGGTAATTTTATCAACCACCACCATGATGACACTCTTTCCTTCATACTTAGGTAAACTTGTGATAAAATCCATTGAAATCTCCTCCCAGCGTTGACTTGGAATGGATAAAGGTTGTAGAAGACCTAGGGTCTTAATTGTATCAACTTTATTTGGCTGGGAAACTAAACATTCCGCCACAAATTTTTGAATATCCGATTTAAGGCCATCCCAAAAAAAATATTTATTCACCCTGTGGTAAGTTTTTAAAAATCATGAGTTTCCTCCTAAAGGAGAAATGTGCAATTCCAAAAGAATATTTTGTTTTAGTTGGGAATTCTTGCAAATATATAAGCGATCTTTGTACCATAAGGAATAATTTTTCCAACTAAATGTATCAGATGTACTAGGATCTTGCTGCAAATTTTGAATGAGTGTCCACACTTCTTCGTCCTTCTTCCATTCAACCCTTGCTTTGGTTATACAATATGGTTGGATAATAGAAATGAGACAAATAAATTCTTCCACCTCTTCATCCTTTCTTGAGAGTGCATTGGCAACAACATTTAACTTCCCTTTTTTGTAGATGATTTCACAGTCATAACCCAACATCTTTGTGACCCATTTTTACTGCTCTTCTGAATATAGTCTTTGTTCCAAAAAGTTTTTAAGACTATCATGATCAATTTTTACCTTGAAGTGTCTTCCCATTAGGTAAGGTCGCCAAATCTTTAGTTCATGTATTATTGCCAACATTTCCTTCTCATAAATATCCTTTTGTAAATAATTTCCTTTTATTGGACGACTTTCAAAAGCAATGGGTCTTCCTTCTTGCATTAAAATAGCACCAATTCCATTTCCTGAGGCATCACATTCCACAATAAAGGTTTTTGTGAAGTCTGGCATAGCTAATACTGGTGCTAGGCACATTGCCTCTTTAAGATGTTCAAAGGCCTTAGTTGCTTCAAGAGTCCATGAAAATGCATATTTCTTTAATAATGTTGTTAGAGGTGCTGCTATTATCCCATAATTCTTAACAAACTTTCGATAATACCCTGTTAACTTGAGAAATCCGCGCAACTAATTTATGGTTGTGGGGACTTTCCATTCCTTAATGGGTTTAATTTTGTTACGGTCTACTTTAACACCCTCGTGAGATACAATATGATCCAGATATTCCACCTCTTATACTCCAAAGAAACATTTCAATGTTTTTGCATATAATTGTTTTACCTTGAAAATTTTGAGCACCTTATCAATATGTTGAACATGTTCCTTCCAAGACCTACTGTAGATTAGTATATCATCAAAAAATACTAGCACAAATTTTCTAAGAAACAGTTTGAAAATGGAATTCATCAACCCTTGAAATGTAGAAGGTGCATTGGTAAGGCCAAAAGGCATGACCAAAAATTCATAATGAACCTCATGAGTTCGAAATGCTATTTTCGGAATATCTTCAGTCTTCATTCTAATTTGATGATATCCTAAACAAAGATCCAACTTAGTAAAATAAATTTCTCCTTGTAATTCATCCAATAATTCATCAATCACAAGAATGGGAAATTTATCTTTAATAGTGGGCTTATTGAGCTGCCTATAATCTAGACACATATGCCATGATCCATCCTTCTTATGCACCAATACTACTGCAACAGAGAAATAACTTTGACTAGGTTGAATTATGCCAGCCTCTAAAATTTCTGCAATCATACGTTCAGTTTCGCTCTTTTGGACATAAGGATATCTATAAGCCCTGATGTTTGGAGGAACACTTCCTGGAATCAAATGAATAGCATGATCATGATCATGAATAGGTGGGAGTCCTTTGGGAGTTTCAAAAACATTGGAACCATTGTCCAAGACTTTTTGGAGATCTCGAGAAATAGATGATTTTGATGTTGGAACTTCTACTAAACATAATTGTGCAATTACGCCTCGTTGTTCTTTCTTTAGAGGATTTTTCATGACCTTAGAGCTTATCATATTTCCTGGCTTCCCCGCGATACCCCATAATTCGATTTCATTTCCTTCCGGAAAAGATTTCAAAAAAAGTTCTTGAAAATTAAAAGCTATCGTCCCCAAATATTGTTGTTATAGGTCAATTTGGGAACCATTCCCAATGACTTGGTTAACTGGACATCATCTCTAGAACCAATGAATAGGGTCTATCATTTCCTACCATTTCAGCTGTTACATGCCCTAAGACAAAGAATAAGACAAATCATCCATGACTTTCATCTGCAAAGGTTTACATTTGAATTTTATAATGTATCATATGAAAGCTAACCAGCACTGCCTCTAAAGGGACTAAGTGCATTGCATATGCAAGTAACCCCACTCAAGGGTGCTCTGCAAAGCACTTCCTGACACTCAAGGGTGCGTTGGTCACATTGGGAGAAAAATTCTCATTGTTCCGGAATCTCCACTTGGCCAGTGCCTTCTAGAAGAGTTCACATGTGTCAAACTTCGAATCCATGTGTCCATTTGATACCTCTAAGACTGGGAACATGTCTTGCCTATTATTCTAAAGTAATTGATTATAAAATTACCTTCAGCTCCTCTATAAATTGAGCACAGATCTTAGTGTTTGAGAAGGAAGAATTTGAGTAGAGAAATGCTAGTGGAATTTCAATTGAGGAATTGATTTGAGCGACCTGTTGCTGAAGAGATGTGCCTTGTGATGAGGTTGGGATGCTACTAGAGATGGTGACACTAAATCAATCATTGGGTTGTAACCTCCCCTTATATCCATTAATAAAGATTGCTTCTTACTTTCCCACATATGTATTTTTATAAGCTCATGTATTTCATATTATGAATTCTTATTTGATGCATATGGTTCATGTTTTATTGATTTAACTGAATAACTTGAATATAAATATATATTATTGCTATATTTTGTTGTTTAGTGTTCATCTTTGTAGGAAATATTTTGACGATCTAGCTTAGATTTGAAGCTACAACAAGATGACAGAAGGAGAATAGGAAGTGCTTGGACTCCAAGTAAGTTCTTTGATCTATTTTGTGTGTCTATTTACAGTTAAGAAAAGTAGTTGCAAAATTATTTAACCAATTGTTCTAGATGAGCACTGCATCTATGGAAGAATTTTTTATCCGTAATCCATAATTCCGCAAAAAAAATTGGCAACTCCACTGGGGAATTTACCCTTCATCCTTGGTCTATTTGCCTCTGTTTTTCTTTGTTTATTCACCCAGTGGAATTTACTCTAAAATATTAGGCTTTCTGAAATCAAAATATGCATTAGAACTGTGTTAAATAGTTGAGCTTTTGTTCTATGTTGCGCTCAACGCACTATTTGTCAAGACACAGTGTTGTGCAAAGCACTCTCTCCCATTCAGGGGTGAATTGCAGAGGACTCTCTCCCATTCAGGGGTGCGTTGCAGATCACTTTATCCCACCTAGGGGTGCTTTGCAAAGCACTGTCTCCCACTCAAGGGTGTTTTGAAGAGCACTGTCTCCCACTCAGGGGTGCTTTGCAGAGCATTGTCTCCCACTCAGGGGTGCTTTGCAATAGACTTTCTCCCCTTAGAGACTGTGTTTCCCCCTAAGCCAACCAAATTCCCTTTGAATTTGTCATTGCAATTTTATTCAACCTTTTGTTTGCTGTGTTTTCAAGTGCCTAATGCCTCATATTGACCAGTAAATTTATCTACATCTTCCTCCTTTGAAAGAAAAGTTTGTTTAATGTTTATTTAAAGTGTTTTTCTTTATCATTGATGAATTAATTTCAAAGTATTTTCATTGCTGCATTAGATCCATTTTCTTTGAAAAATTAAATTGTCATTAAATTCTTTGTTTCCTGATAGGAGAAATTGTTGTTAAATTCCACATTTTTCCTTCAAAAGATAAATTGTTGTTTAAATTCTTCATTTCTCAAAAGTAAAAGGAATTTTTTTTTTATATTTGATGCACTTAGTTTTCTTTTCTGCATTCACATTAAAGGGACTGAAAAGAAAAACCTGCATTTGCATGTAGTGGATTGTGTGTTTTGCATAGGAACAATTAGGAAAGTTGAATTTATTTTGTTCTTTTTGATTGATTGCTCTCAAATTGATTTCTCTTTCCCTCTAGTAGCTAGGATTTTCATTGAAAAAACTAAAAGTGAAAGATTGATTATCATTTTAGTTTGCATTTTAGGAATTTCGAATACATCATCACGACGAACCTTGAAAGGAAAATTGATAAACAAGATAAACTTAAATTTTACATCAATTTACCTAACAAAGCATTGGAACCATAATGATAACATTTTTAAGGTATAGGCTAGAGACGTGTTCCACCATCGTAAAACATAGCAGCTGTTGTTAATTTTCTTCGATACATTTTTAGTGTGACACCTCACTCCACATATGAAAGTATATCATAGCTCGTCCATGTACTTTTGGGTATATCAGGTTGTGTTACAGTATGAAAAGTATAAAGGGGTGCCCTCACTGTGCAGTTTCACATTAGACATTGCTAATACGGACTTGCGCCTCCACGTACCTTCGGGTATATTTGGGAGGACAAATTTAGGTTGCTATCCATCCATAGTGAACCAAGTTGGCCGCCTTGTAAATTTTGATATAGCGAACACAACATTCGGGGAGATTGCCTGCCCGTACTTCTTGGTTTGCTAAGAGGTATTCTGCAGTTCATAGTTTCTTGGTAAACCTTTTTGCTTATCATTACCTTTTTATTTTTTTTTATTTTTTTTTGGTTAAAATAAATCAGTCTTCGTGGGAGAAAAAAATCCTTTTCCCCGTCGTTCGCGTAGATTAGTATTGAAACCACCTTTACCATCAGAAGTTACTCCTAGTCAGTGAAGGCGACATCACTCTACCGAAACCAATACTATTAGTACCTCTGGTGCAGAATCATCTTCCCATATACCAAAGTTAGCACAAGTTGTTTCTACAAATCCTTGTTTGTCTACTATTGTAGAGATAGAGTCCTCACAGCTACCCGTGGTCACGATCCATCCAATCTGTGAGACCATACTTCCCAAACCCGACGTTGTTCAACTAGAAGTTGTTCTGGATCCCATTGTGCTTTAGGGGGTAGATATTAATGGTAAAACTAGACATCATCCCCAGGACCAATGAAATAGGGTCTATCATCCCCTTATATTTTAGTTGCTATATTCCCCAAGTGGAGAACATATAGATCCCGAAGTTGAATAACTGAAATTGTTTTCTGCATTGGTCACTCCACAATCTATTGTAGCCATTGAGTCTTCCACATCGTGTAGTCAACACCCTGAAATATACTTTGGACCTGAAAATGGAATACTTCCACCTGGTTTGATTTCGATTGAATAAATCCCACAAGACAAGACACCTTTAACTCCAACACATTTTGGGGAGGATCTTTACCTGTACAAGTCTTTTCCTTAATCACTTTCCTCTGCTTTTGTTGATCCTGTTTCATTTTAATTTCCCATATATTCTATAGGGTATGCATTGGGTCATTTGACCACGGCTGAGATAACATCCCAGACGGAACCTTCTATTTCAACTGTGAAAGCATCTACTATTGCTTCAACTTCGATGTTTTTTCCATTAACTTCACCCATGCCAACATCTGGAATCCTATCTGGTTCCTCCCATATGAGTACTGAATGACTTGATCCTTTATTCACATCTTCAATGTAATATCAAGCTGGTCGCATCAGTTATTCCCCTTGGTGGCCACTAATTTCATATAAATTACCCTGTGAAATTCAAAAATTCAATGAAAACCCTAGAGAAGACCCGTCAATGCATGTTATAACTTATCATTTGAGGTGCTCATAAAGCTCCTTAAATGATGAATCCATTAGATTACGTCGTTTCCAGTGCACACTTACTAGTCCAACTGCACAATGAGGATGGTTCTTTTACTATGTCAACCTCGTTAAAAAATGAAACAGGTTATGAGGATGGTTCTTTTACTGTGTCAACCTCATTAAAAAATGAAACAGGTTTTTAGGATAGTTCTTTTTTTCTTGTGTCAACCTCGTTAAAAAATGAAACAAGTGCCTATGAGGATAGTTCTTTTTTCTTGTGTCAACCTTATTAAAAAATGAAACAAGTGTCGATGAGGATAGTTCCTTTACTGTGTCAACCTTGTTAAAAAATGGAAAAAACCATGAGGATGGTTCTTTTACTTTGTCAACCTCGTTAAAAAATGAATCAGGTGTTGAGGATATTTATTTTCCTATGTCAACCTCGATAAATGAAACATGTTCCCATGAGGATAGTTCTTTTCTTCTTTCAACCTCGTTAAAAATTAAATCAGGTGAATGAGCATAGTTCCTTTTCTTGTGTTAAGCTCGTTAAAAAATGAAACAAGGTTCCATGAGCATAGTTCTTTTCCTGTGTCAAGCTCGTTAAAAAATGAAACAAATCCTCCCCTACAATGAACCTTCATTCCATCCAGCTATTAGTAACCAGTAATCTACATAGGTGAATTAAATGAAGCTTGGGGGGCATCTACTCTTGCAGGGGGCATTCGGCATGTGCTCTTGCAGGGGGCATTCAAAACATTTTTATCAATCGATCGCAATCAGCTACTGAAGTTTATGGGAAAAAACAGGTTCAGAGCTCCAAAATACAAATGGTAAATAGTGAATGGTAAAAATGAATAGCAAAACTCTTTTTATTTAGTCATTTAACTATTTTCAATGAATATTTATTGCTATGACTATATTTTTATTATATTTTTTTATCATGAAATAGGTATTTTTAATCCATTTGATGTTGTTTTGAACAGGTTTTACAACTGATGAACAGATTAGACTTGCAGATTTATTTCAAGAATGATTTGACCACAAAGCATAGTTTTTGTCCTTATTTTTCGAGATTTGTTAAAAACGAAAAATTATTTGAAGCGCACTTTTATCTCTTTTTTGAGCTTCAATAACAATGAAAAAGGAACCCCTGGAGTCTTTTTTCAGCTCTTTTTAGACTCCGAAAATGTGAAAAGATTGCAGAGCACTTTTCTTTTTGAGCTCGTAAAAGTAAATGAATTGATATCTACTCAGTATAAGTTTAACCCTTTTCCGGACTGAGATAGATTATTTACGAAAAAGGAATACCTTGGTCAAACATGACTAAAGAGGTTCTCTCAGATATTATTTTACACTTTTTTGGATATGAGCGACAACTTTACAAAAAAGTACTTATGGAGTTTTCTTTCGTCCTCTTTTTCAAACTCTCTAAATATGAAAAATGACCAGGTTGTCACTGTCGTTAAGCTCGTTAAAACATAAAATAGCGACAGGCTTGTCAGTCATGGCAAGAATCAAGTTTTCATTCATCGCTATACTTGTTAAATTATTAAATAGCGATACTTTATTCACCCGAAGGGTTGAATTATAGATCAAGAAAATGTTATCCTCCTAAATCCTATTAAAAAATAAAGAGGTATTGGTCGACAAATGACTAGTGAAAATTTGGGAATGTGAACAGAAATTTTTATGGTAGCAGGTCCCTCTTGAACATGACACTTCACTCCATCACCATGACTTTTTGGGTTCGGTAATATTCTTGATGGTTCATTCATACCTATGGTTCATCATACCTTCACTTCGGTTTTGGGTCAATGCTTCCAACTCATCTCAATTTCACCGATATGTTCAAGAGAAGTCATCCAGTGAATATTGATCCTTCTGCAATAGTCATAAACCTTTATTCTCATGACAGTCATCCCTGAACATTGCTATATCAAGTCATACCTTTGTGTCTAAAATCAGTAAATCTCATTTCGCAATAAGGTGGCTTCCTATCGATGACAAATCATTATCTAGGAAGTTGACTTAGAAACATTATATTGCAGTACCATGAGGCTTGTTACAACATCGACAATATCCTCACTTCCAGACTTTTGATCGAAATATTTTGTTTGGCGTTCGACATCAAATCATGTATTCACGCCTTACGAAATTTACTATAGTACCTTGAGGGCCATTTACATCAATGATGTTTCTCTTGTGTTTGTTAACAGCTCACATCATTGGCTGGTAATCAAACGATTTCTTACCATGTTCGACTACAAATCATATATTCGCATGGCTAGACTTGTACTCGAATGATCGAGTGAACGAGATAAGAAGACTGCGGATCTAGTTTCAGCCATCCGGGCTGCAATTTCAGGATTTTTGTACACATCATCTATACGGTACCTTACATACAAATCGTCATCCAAACATGGGCCTATATTTGTAGGCATGTCTGTATCGGGAAACATTTCAATGTAGACGAATTTCTGAATTATGTAGATGTTACTAGAAAGTTTATGTGTTGAGCATGGGAATGCCTTCCCTCAGCAATTATGATCAAGAGGATATATCATGATTTAATGTATTGTAATATTGATGTAGGTCGTCGCTTCATTTCATCTCCAGCCCATCATAGTGTAAAGCATCTCAATCAAAATATTGTTATTATTATTCTGACTTCATGCTTTAGGGGGGAATTGTTATAGGTCAATTTGGTCCCCATTCCTAATGACCTGGTTAACTATAAATCATCTCCAGAACCAATGAATAGGGTCTATTATTCCCAATAATTTCAGTTGTTACATGCCCTAAGACAAAGAACAAGACAAATCATCCATGAATTTCATCTGCAAAGGTTTCCAAGATTTGAAGTTTATAATATATCATATGAAAGCTCACCAATGCTACCTCTAAAGGGACTAAGTGCGTTGCATATGAAACCCCAATCAAGGGTGCTCTGCAAAGCACTTCTTGACACTCAAGGGTATGTTGGTCACATTGGGAGCTAAATTCTCATTGTTTCGAAATCTCCACTTGGCCAGTGCCTTCTAGAAGAGTTCACATGTGTCAAACTTCGAATCCATGTGTCCATTTGATACCTCTGAGACTAGGAACATGTCTTTCCTATTATTAAAAATTCATTGATTGTAAAACTACCTTAAACTCCTCTATAAATTGAGCACAGATCTTAGTGTTTGAGAAGGAAGAATTTGAGTAGAGAAATGCTGGTGGAGTTTCAATTGAGGAATTGATTTGAGTGACATGATGTTGGAGAGATGTGCATTGTGATGCGGTTGGGATGCTACTGGAGATGGTGACACTAAATCAATCACTGGGTTGTAACCTCCCCTTCTATCCATTAATAAATATTGATGCTTACTTTCCCACATATGTATCTGTATAAGATCATGTATTTCATATTATGAATTCTTATTTGATGCATATGGCTCATGTTTTATTGATTTAACTGAATAAATTGAATAGAAATTTGTATTATTGATATCTTTTTTTGTTTAGTGTTCATCTTTGAGGGAAATATTTTGGTGATCTAGCTCAGATTTGAAGCTGCAGCAAGAGCGACAGAAGGAGAATAGGAAGTTCTTGGACTCCAAGTAAGTTCTTTGATCTGTTATGTGTGTCTATTTACAGTTAGGAAAGTAGTTGCAAAGTCTTTAACCTGTTGTTCTAGAGGAGCACTACATACGGGGAAGAATGTTTTATCTGTAATCCATAATTCCGCATAACAATTGTAACCATTGTACTCCTAGTACAACATCAGCACCTCCCATTGGAAAGGAAATAATTTGACTTTTCAATACATATTCCCCCACGACTAGCTTGATATTATGGCATTTTCCAGAGAAATTTATAGTTCCTCCATTTGCAACCATCACTTGACATTCTGGTGCTGGGTATAGGAAACAATTCAATTCCTTGGCTACCTTACGATAAATAAAATTATGGGTACTGCCCGAATCAATCAACACTATTACCTTTTTCTTCTTGATATGTCCTTCTATCTTGAGAGTTTGAGGAGTGGTAATTCTTGCCAATGCATTACACGATATGGTCAAACTCATTTCTTCTTCTTCTAGGGTTGGTTCCTGGTGTATATCCTCTTCTTTTGAAGTTCCTTGTTCATTTTCTTCTTCCTCTTCACAATATATGTAAAATAATTTCTTCTCAGAACACTTATGACCTTTAGTGTATTTTCTATCACAACTGTAGCAAAGCCCTTTTGCTCTTTTTTCTTCCAATTGTTGTGGTGTCAATCTTGTAGGTTGTGGAAGTCTAGTAGTAGAGACACTTCCATCTTTATAGATGTGAGTGGTAGGCTTCCTTGTCGCCATAATTTTACATTCAATTTTTCTTGCCAACCTGAATGCCTTCTCCAATGAATCGAGTTCCCGAACGCGAACTTCATGTTGGATGTTATCCTTTAAATTCCCTATGAAGACATCAATCTTGTGTTCCTCTAAAATATCAGTTACCCTTACATTCAATTTTTGGAAGTCCTCAATGTGCTCCCGCACTGAACCCTTTTGTTTGAGATTTATCAATTTTCTAAAGAAGGTGTTGCTCTTTGTATCTTCAAATATGCTATCATTTCCTCCATAAAAATTGACTAAGTCACAATTTTTTTACGAGAGTAAAGCCATCGACACCATACAAATGTATTTTGTTCTAAATTTAAAGTTGCAATGCGTACCTTTTGTGTGTTTTGCACATTATTGAGATCAAAATATTGCTCCATTTGTAGTATCCATGTTACGAGATCCTTGCCATCAAAATTCCTCATATCCATATTTGGAATATGGTGGTTCTTCCAACCAACATTATATTTTATGAAATCACGATTAACATTTATTTTTTTCTCATCATGAATTTCCTCTACTATACTTTCACCATTGGGAAACATTTCTTGTATCAACTTTGTCAAACCTTCCATGTTTGCTTTTAGATCATTCTTCATGTTTTCCATGTTGTCTTTCATTTTTTCTTCCATGTCATCCATCTTAGCTTCTATGCCATCCATCTTAGCTTCCACGCATTTATTCAAACCATTCATATTATTCCTCAAACCATCCATCTTCACTTCCATGCCTTTCTTCAAAACTTCCATTTCATTTTTTCTTTATCTTTGCAAGAGTGAAATTTGGTGCACTTGCTCTTGTAATTTTGATAGATCGTGTTGCAATTCTTCATCTTCATGAGTCATAGTAGAGTACTCTGAGGGCTTAATGGGTGTTGAATTATTTTTAGGAGGAATTTTAGAACCCAATTGTTACACAGCAATTTGTCACCGTCCCTACAATCCCCATCCCACACATTGGAGGACTCATTCTGTGACCTGTGAGCAGAGACAAGACTTGAAAATACTTTTATTGCATCCCTCTGAAGATGAGCTTTCATTTCCCTAAAGGCATCTCCCTGCCAAAAACCCTAAAAATAGCTCTTTTTCGATTGGCGCGGTTCCATAGTTCAGCCCTCGCGCCAAGGGGGAAAATCCTCCAAAGAGGGCGCGCCAATTGGCGCTCTGTTATAGAGCCGCACCCGCACCAACCATATTAAGAGGTGTTTTTAAAAAATAAAAGGCGGAAGTTTCGTCCTAACAAATCCCTGGACTGATATCTATCTTGAGTTGGGAGGTTTGGCTACGGATATCCATAGAAAGGAAGTGGTTTGCCACCTCTCATGGAAGCTTCCTTGATGATAGGGCCAATCCCATAACTATAGGGATCCCAACTCCCCTTCCTCCTTCTATAAAAGCTTGCTCTTCTCCATGGCAAGCTAATCTCCAAGTTCCCAAGAGCTTTCATACCCTTATGCTGCAAGAGCCTTCTTGATTCTCTTAAGGCCAAATCCAAGCAAGGAGACTATTGTCGTATCCTGAAAGAGAGGCTTGTCCCTTCCCTTGCGAGCTTTTGACTGAGACATGTTCACTGACTTCCACCCATCAAAGGGGAATGTGTCAAGGCCGGCTATGGTTGTATTCTTCTTTGACTCATTAATGTTAAGTACACAACTTTCCTGGTTCCACTGTTTTGATTTGTCATGAGCAAGGGCCCCTCGACTCAATTAATGTCCTGGATTTTATGCTTGCGTTTGTGTTGTTTCTTGCATGTGCAGGTGTCCGATCGCGGAGATCGTGAGGATTGTGATCTGCCAAGGCAAAGGAATGGGAGCACTACCTCTTCTACAAACGACGGCTTTGGATTCCAGGTAAGCCTTCCTCGCAAGTCGGTTTATTTACAATTAGGAACCTGCACTGCAGCATGTTTGATTGTTGCTAGACCCGATCTGGGCTAGTAGGGATCGCCTATGTCCGTAGAGGGGCTTTACCTCTTCAACAATTTGGCGACTCCGCTGGGGAGAGTCTAGTTTTGATTGTCTCATTTTGATTGTCTCGTTTTGATTGTTTCGCGGTTTCCCTTGCTTGGTTAGCCTTGTGGGCTGGGTTCTTGTGCTGTTTTTGCTTCTTGGTTTGCTTGGATATCATTGATCTGCTTCTGGAGTAGTTCTTTTTATTTTTGGCTAAGAAAATCGGCTGGTGCGCTTTTTAGCTCGACAGTCGCGCCAATTGGCACAGGTTGCTTGTGCATTACCCACGCCAATTGCTTCTTGTCGCCAGTTACAACCTCACAGTCGCGCCACTCCTGTGAGGCATTAGAGTTCGCTCAGTTTTGAGCTCTCTGGGTCTGGTCAGTGTGTTTTATTTTTGGTTTTTCGGCTACCTGAGTGTGTTGGAGTCCTGTTTGACTGGGAGTTTGCCTTCATCCTTTGGTTGTTTGCTTTTCTCCATCGATTTCACATTTTAAGCCCTAGGGCATCTAGTGGCTTTGTGTGTCGAGCCCTCCTTAGGAGTTTTGGTGTTTTGTTAGTCCAGTCAATTCTCTGATTGCTCCTCTGCATTCTCTTAGTGGTTGTTCACCGTTTCGTTGCGATTTTTGGGTGATTGTTCCTCTTCACTAAAATTTCATTTGGTCTTGCTTTGGGCCTAGATCACACGGTCCATTGGAGCCTTTGGGACTTTTTCTTGGTTTTGAGAGACTTTAGTCGATTTGAGATTTGATTGTTTGTGCCATTGAGTGAAATTTTCTCGTTTTACTCTCTTAATATCATTTCTCGAATTGATTTTCATTTGTTTTCGGTTTGTTTAGTGCATCTAGCTATCAAACATTGAAAATAAAAAATCTCTTTTGCTTTTGGTTGATTAGTGCAAATTGAAATCTTTTCGATTTTACTAGTAATTAGTGAATTTGAATGAAAAGTTTTTATTTTCATTAGTTGCATTAGAGATATCATTGATTGTCTTATGATCATTTTGCATAAAAATCTCTCAACTCTTCTGTAGCTAGCTTTCATCGAACAAAATGATGTACTGTGGCATGTAGTTTTGCATTTAGGAGATTTTTGAGGCAGCACATTCGTTAGGGCCTGAAAAATGAAACGTAATTGAAGATCAACTTTAAAATATACTCAATTTACACTAAGGCAACATTGAAATCTAACAAAACACATTTAGAGGTCTAGGCTGGAGACGTGTTCCGGTGTCTTAAAACCTAGCAGCTGTCATTCGCCTCTTGGCTTTAGACAGCGCTAGTATGGACTTGTGCTCCCCGTACCGTCGCGTATATAAAGGGAGACCCCTCTAGGTTTCAATCCTTTATCCATAGGAAGCCGAGTCTGCCGCCCTATACCCATGATACACCGGACACAGCATTCGGGGAGATTGCCTGCACGTACGGAAAGTCCTTGGTTTATTTCTCTTTCATTATTGAAACCAAGGTGTCTATTGCAGTTCATGGTTATTTGGTACACCCTTTTGCCTAGTATTCCTGAGCAGTCATTTGATCTTTTCTAACTCCCTAAATTTGAAAAGATCGCCAAGCGCTTGTCCTTTCACGCTTGTGTCAAATCTGAAAGAGATAGAGTCACCTTTTTGATCGTTTCTCGACTCTTAAAACATGAAATAGTGAAGTTTCTTATTTTTCAATGTGGTAAAAATTAATCACCCGCGATTACACGCCTTGTTAGAATTTTCTTGCTGACCGTTTGATCGTGTGTCTTGACTATTTTTCAGCCCGTGTGTGGTTTCGAGTTTCGATGGCTACTTTTTCAGAGTTTACCAACCAAGGAATCCCCTCAGAAGGGAATCCTGGTCATTTTCCTCCTTTTGGGAATGTTGGTACTCCTTACATGGCAACGTTGTCCCTTCCTGGGTTAACTGTTGGGTTGCATGTTTGGTTGTTCTCAACCTCTGTAGTCCCGAATGTCTCCACTACTGTTCAATCAGTTCCTCCGCCCGAACAACATCATGTTGATTCTAAGGTGGACCTCTCCCCTTCTTCACCTATTTCTGCGTCCTCATCTTCCACTTCGCCTGGTGAAAGTCAGGATTCGAGTAACCAGGTGGCTAAGAAGAAGAAGAAGAAGACAAAGAAGAAGAAGTCTGATAAGCGAGAGGCTAAATGTACAGCTACTGTCCATGAGAAATCTCATCTTGATAGGCCCTCCGACCCTCCACGGAAAGTCAAGTTCCCTTGCCTGTTGTGCACGGGAGACCATCTTCTTCGAGACTGCCCTGGCATTCCCAAGGTGCTCGAAGTATGGTCCAACGGTCACCCACCGTTGCCTTTGGCCTCCGGGAGTCAAGATAGGGGCACGTCTTCAGCTGCTGTTGATAAGAACTCTAAGAAGCAGGGTAAGATCACCAATCCCTGTAAGTTGTGTGAAGGGCACCATGCCATTCACCTTTGTCCTTATATGGATGAAGCCAAGCAAGTCTTGGACAACCCAGCCGGTTCTACACCACGCCTTCCACCTGGTTATAATCGACTTTCTTTGAGTCCTCCGCCAGCTGATCCTATGATTGGCCAAGAGTCAACCTTGGTCGATCCCACTCCCCCAGAAATTAAAATTCACGAATCCGTCCCTGACCAACCATTGGTCGTCGGATCAGTTGAGCTGGCCCCGTCCACGGTGCACCAGGTCTTTTCTGTCGAGAGTGGATCTCACACCCCTCATGTCCTTCTGATCTCTTCAGATTCGTCAGACTTGGAGAAAGATTCTCCTATCCACAGCCACCTCGAAGAAGCACCTTCACCCCCCGTGATTGGGAGGTCCGGAGGTTAATCCTCCCCACCTTCGAGATGGAGGTCTGCGGGGGATGCTCGCTTCTTCGTAACATCGGGGGGGGGGGGGGGGGGGGGGGGGGGGGGGGGGGGAAGACCATCTTGGTTCGATGATAGCCCCTCTGAGAGTTTGGTCGCTTCCTTTGATTGGAATCGATTTATAGGATACTGCCATCCATCTTATGTGCCTTTCGAGATCACAGTACATGCTTTTGGTCTGGTTGTACCCAACACCATTATAGACGAAGGTGCGTCTGTTAGTATTTTATCCTCAACTACCTGGCAAGATTTTGGTTCGCCGCTGCTTGCGCCCGTTACGCAAAATCTGTTGACTTTTAACAGAAGGACGAGTCAACCATTGGGGATCCTTCCAAGGTTACCTATTACTTTGGGAGATGTTGTGGACAATTTTGTCACCCCTAGAGACAGCCTAGAGTTTCCATAGACTAGTGCCTAGGACATCTTAATATAGCAAGGAGCTCATCATATAGCTTGGGTTGTCAATCCAAAAGCTCTCTTACTATCTCTTGTTGAACAAGGAAATTAGTTTAAATGGGACCAATCTCTCTTAGAAGCTAATACAAAAATAAGAATAGTGTGAACATCATGCAAAGCTCAATACGAAAGGCATCCGACGATTCGAAATGACTTCTTATCAAGAGGGGACGATTCGAGATAATATACCACATAAATCGGATATCGGGAAGTGGATGTAGTGAGAAAAATAATAAAGAATACCGATTGAAATTGAAGTAGTCACAGATGTATATGAGAACCAATGCATGAGCTTGCCAATTCAAGAATCCATACATGAAAATGGCGTTTTAAAAGCACCCTCCTCAAGTAACTAATATAGCAGAAAATATGGATAAGATGAACATGGAACAGTATATCATGACTAGGCCTATTTAAAGCGCTTGACTAACCCCAGTATGGGCATCAACTAGGATGAATCCTTACTCAGGATTAGTGAGCCACTCGCATTCTAGAGCATGATACAAGAAGATAAATAGCATGAAATGAGATATTGTATTAACACATATGAGAAAATTACATACTGTGAGATACCAAAGACCAGAATCCTCATTACAGTTATAACTCCTCCTCACTGAGACCCTACGGGCTCTGAACCTTCATACAGAAGCATTACAAAATGTATACAAAAGCCTTCTCACTGCACAATTTTCTGATCGAAATATGGAACCCTTCTAATGTCTTATTTCTGGGTCTTTATAGAAAAGATAGATAATTCTAGAGAAGGAGGTAGATGGAGTACATTTAATGACTTAATTTGAACAGAATGGCGGAAAACATTCGCGCCTGTTCTGTGAATGACTAAATATAAATGACTGTAATTTACAATTAACCTCCAGAAATAAATGCTGAGGATGAAAAATATTCTCATAAACAAGACACAAATAATAAAATATACAATTTTCAGTTCTTTACTGAAAGAGGGAAATCTGCTGCTATAAAACCCTGGGATAGCTTGTTTTTATGCATAGTACTCTCAACCCTTTAATTTTGAATTAGAATCCCAGATTTTTAATGCAGGGTGCCGCTTTTCTCTGTCCTCCACTGATTTTCGTAGGCTGCCACATTAATTCTTCATCTACCCGAATCTGCCTTTTGATTTTCTCTGGAGGGTTCTATTGAATCAAAACTTTGTTTTCTTTAATGGTGGTCACATCACAGCGACTCCCAGATCACTGTTTCATCGTTTTGCACCTGCTGAATGTACCTCTGATATGCATTCAACCTCTGTAATGTAAACTGTGAGATACGATAGTTCTTCAGCAACGAACACCTGCAAAAGTCCACAAACTCATCAACAGACACCAAAATCGGGAATAGGCACACAATGAGAATGATCGTGGGACAAAACGTGGTGGTAACAAGGGTGGCGGTTCACAGGGTGGTGGTGAAAACACAAAGGAACTATGAAGAACGGTCAAATGGGGGGTTTTAAACATAAAATGCTTGAATATATAGTGGGTGGATGAAATATGTGGCGGGAGGAAGCAAAACGATGTGAACATGTGGGCGCTATGACGTGGAGATGCAGGAGGACTTGGTCAACAGCGTGAAAATAATCCTGGGCCATACGATTATTGCACCACATCAATGGCTAAGACATGACTAGAGGACAATGGGATGGCGGGCCCAGGACATTCTACGCGGAGACTAAAGTTCGGGCGACTTTGGAGGATGATAGCCATCGGATGGGGGCTTGTGGATCTAACGGCCTATATGAATTCTGCTGCGTGGTGATTGGCGAAACGATAGCGCGCGAAATGGTGGTTTCGGACGCCGTACAAAAGACACGCGGCGCGTTTTCAATGGAGTCGTTGGCATTTGGTTCAAAACCACCGGCCCGGTGGAGGTGGTGCGGAATTAACCGCTGGTTTTCATGCGCAGGGACCACCACGGATGATTTAATCGTGGGCCGTCGACTCGCTTTGGATCCAACGGTTGCAATTGTGCCCGAAGCATTTGTCATTAAGCCCCCTTTTCCCCTGGCATATGGTTTTGCGCTCGGGTCATATGTGAATTAAAACGAAAGGGGCTAAGGCTCGATAAGTTTTAAATAATGGGTTTTAACTTTGCACAATGTATTTTTGGGCGAAAAAGGTGGCGACGAGCGTAACATGGAGGTTTTTCGGCTACGAAAGATATTTTGAACAGATCCAAAGGGAACTGGTGGTCAAAATTTAAATGGAGGGGGGGGAATATGCACAACATCGGCTCCATCTGGGGACGGCATGTTCATCCTTGGACATGTCGAGAACACGCAGACCACTGAATATTTCTGTATGTACATTCTGTCTTTCAATTCTTCTGCGCTTCTTCTGGTAATTTGCCAGCATCCTTTCTTTATAAAAATAAAATCTAGAACAACCTATATACAATATAATACAACGGGCATTCCCAGCCCGGATCAGAATTGAAAGTATGGCTTGAGTAATTGGCCATTCACAGGGGCGTCCAACAGATCACCCTGTAGGTTTTCTAACATAAAAGTATTATTTCCTCCTTGATTCATAATTTTGAATGGGCCAAACCACAACGGATCAAATTTTGCATGCTTGCCTTTCTCTTCTCTTCGAACGTCCCATCTGAGAACCAAGTCTCCAATTTGAAATTTCCTGTCTTTCACGTGCCGATCAAATAAATTCTTCATCTTCTCCTGATATTCTATCAATCTCTGATTTACCTGGTTCCGTGTTTCCTCTAATTCGACCAATTGATTAATCCTTCTGACCATGTCATCTGGTTCTTCCTGGCTTTCCTGCATAAAATGTGCTACTGGCAGCGCCAATTGCACAGGGAACACAGCTGCTCGCTCATACGCCAACTCATAGGGAGATTTCCCTGTGGCTCTCTTACTGGTTATCCTATTAGCCCATAGAGAAAATTTTAATTGGGAGTCCCAATTCTTCTGATTCTCATTTATTTTTTTCTTCAAGGCCCTCACCAGGGTTTTATTAGAAGACTCTGCTAAGCCATTTCCCTAGGGATAGTAAGCGGTAGAGTGAGTCAATATTATTTTATACGGTTGGCAGAAATTTACAAATCTGGCAGACTTAAAAGCCTGTGCATTATCAGTTACAATCCTAGCAGGACAGCCAAACCTGGATATGATATTTTCTTCCATAAACTTGATTATCACGACATCTATAGCATTTCTTGTGGGTATGGCTTCCACCCATTTTGTGAAATAATCTGTGGCTGTTAGTATCCATTTATATTGGCCACTTGATGGGGGATGTATTTCTCCTATAAAATCTAGTCCCCATTTCTGAAATGGTTCATTTACATGAATAGGAATCAAGGGCAAAGCTACTAATTTCTGTCTTTTTGCGAATCTTTGACACTTGTCACACGCCCTGACCCAAGCAAAAGCATCTGTAAATAATTTTGGCCAGTAGAAACCAGCCTTTAGGATCTTGTGAGCTGTAGCCCTCCAGCTGTAATGCCCTCCACAAATTCCCTCATGAAATTATGTCATTATATTCTCCACTTCATTTTCTGTGAGGCATAACAGAAATATACCTGAAGGGTCTCTCCAATATAGCTGTCCATTAGCAATTATATACTTCTGGGATTTCATTCTTATAGCTCTGTATTTTATCTTATCACAACTTGGAGGACAACTGAGCGTTAAAAGATATTCACTATTTCTTTATACCAAGGACTAGTGAGATATTTCATGTGTACCTTTTGAGTGGCCATCTCTAGTCCTTGCTGTTCTTCTCCTTTCTCAGATTCTCCATTTGCTATCATGGATAAATTAATGCCCAAGGCTTGATGATTTGATTCAGACAACATTTTAGCAAGTCCCTGTCCTTTAATCAGCTTAGTAGGCCTTATGTCCAAATCATACTCCTGTATTTTTGCAATCCATCTCCCTCTTTTACCCTCGCTATCTCCCTGAACAAGGATGTCTTTGACAGCTGCTGTGGGGACATATGCAGTAATGGGAGATTGCAAAACATAGGTTCTAAAAGCTTTGAGGGACTTTACCAGGGCATAAGCCTGCTTCTCCAATATATTATATTTTAATTCAGCATCATGCAGCACTTGACTGAAGAAAGCTATAGGCTGCTCATAACCATCTTCATTTTTCTACAACAATACTCCAGCAATGGTATGAGGTGAAGCAAATGAAAATATCATAAATGGATTTGCATAATCTGGCCCAGCTAGCACGGGAGCTTCAACAAATGCCTGTTTTATCCCGGTGAATGCATCTCTAGACTCCTGGGACCATCTTACTTCATTATCCTTTTTCAACATATCAGTTATATGCCTAACTATCTCAGCATAGTTAGGAATAAACCTTCTCAGAAACTTGATTCGGCCTAAAAACACCTGCACTTCCTTCTTATTCCTGGGTAAAGGAATACTGTTTATAACTTCAACTCTCTTACGATCTATTTTCACACCTTCTTTAGTTACAATGTGCCCTAAGATTTTTCCCTCATCTAATGCAAATAAATATTTTTGAGGATTGAGGGATAGGCCATACCTTTTGCATTTTTCAAAAGTTCTTCTTAAATGCTCAATATGCTCATCATCATTCTTTGAAAACACTGTGATATCATCAAGATATACCACCAAAAACTTGTCCTGTTCTCCAACAAAGGCTATGTCGATTGCCCTCTGAAAAGTAGCTCCTGCATTAATTAACCCAAATGGCATCCTGGCATACATAAATGTTCCCCATGGTGTAGTAAATGCAGTTTTCTTCTCGTCTTCTGGGAACACAGCCACCTGATTATAACCAGAAAAGCCATCCATCATTGACATTCTGGATGCTCCCACCACTTTCTGCAGGATGTAGTCCATCTTTGGCAGTGGATAATTATCCTTTAGAGATGCTCTGTTTAAATTCCTGAAATCCACACACAGCAATATTTCTTTGTTTTTCTTCCGAACAGGAACAAGGTTTGCTACCCATTCTGAATATCTCAATGGCACAATTATTTTGGCCTTCAGTAGTTTCTTTATTTCTTTTTCAATAGAGGGAAGAAACAGAGGGTTTATATGTCTGAGCTTCTGCTTGTAAGGCTTTGCACCTTCCCTCAAAGGAATTTTATGCTGCATTATATTAATATCAAAAGTTTTTAGGTCCTGATAGGACCATGCAAATACATCTTTATAAGATTAAAACAGCTTCAAATATTTTTCTTTATATTCTTCTGGGACCCTTTTAGATAATTTTACAACTTTGGGATCAGCATAGGTACCCAGATTTAAATCTTCCACTTGATTTTCTTCTATTACCTTGTTTGGCTGCAATGGAACATCATCTTTGTTAAATAATCTTTCTAGAGGCACCAGACCTCTAGGTATAACATTTCCTTTCAGCTGCAGCACTTTATTACCTGCTATCTTCTCTTCCCATCTGTTTTCTGCAATATTTTCAGCTTCTTCTTCCTCATTGTCATCGATCTCCATATTAGAGAATTCTCCCACTGTCTCCATGAATATTTTCTTGTTCTAATGTTCCGTTCTCGATTAACCATCCATATCACATGCTTTCTTCTTTCTATCATGTCTTCCCATCTGTTTCTTCAATATTTTATTATTATTATTATTGTCATCTAATCTCATATTTAGAAATTCTCCCTTGTCCATGGAATATTTTCATCTTGTTCATCATCTTCACGACCCTACCCGGTGCTTAATATTATACGCTATATCGCTTGTACTACGTCACCACTTCATATCTTAAACGGATGCAGGGGCTGGTCTTGGCGACTACGACGAGAGAATACTGCTATTGTTTTGCTCTGTGTCATGTTTGTATGTTGCTTGAGAAGAAATTCTCTGCCATGTCCCACACTTGATTTAGGCTTGACTCTCAGCCCATGAAAGTTCTTTGGTTTGACATATGACATTCATTTAAATCCTTACCCTTTTGTTCGAGTCTCCCATGACTTTTTGAACTTTGAATTTATGTTTCTATTTGTTTAAGGTCCCATGAAGTGCTTCATATTCAACTACATTATTGGTAGCCTCATATTCCAATTTAAAGGACAGTGGCACCCATTTTCCTGTAGGAGAGATTAATAACACCCCAGCTCCATTGCCTTCTCTTGAATTTGCCCCATCAAAATGCAAAGTCCAAATTTCTGATTCCTGATCCTCTTTAGGCTGCTCGGCTTGAATTTGACCAAAAAGGGGCTCATGAGCATAATTTTGATTTTCTTCTAACATCAAACATGAGAAGTCTCCCTCTTTGTTATAAACTGGGGAATTATCTGAGTAGTCAGCCTTAGTTACCATTTTAACGAATCTAGTCTCCCTGTATAACCTCCTTTCCTGGCCTCCAAAGACTGGGACAGTAGCATATGTTAAATCCAATTTGATTGACCCACCAATTTTTGTACCCCAGGACCTTGACAGCAACATGCCAAAGCGGGCTGGGATATCAGCAACCACAATGTCCATGACCACACTCTTTGCTGGAATTTGGGCTAAATTGACCACCAAATCTTTAATCATTCCCAAGCACTTAACTCTTTTAGAATCGAATGAATATAAGTCATTGTATGGTCTTGTAATTTGCAGTCCTAGTTGTTCCATGATAGACAGAGGCATAAGATTATGGGAAGCCCCAGAATCTGACATACAATTGTGCAACAGCAGGTCATGAATAACTAGAGACACATGAAAAGGAGGAGTAGAGGGGTCTATCTCCTCGACATGTGGGCCAAAGACTACCATGGGTCTTTCTTCTTGAAGGTTTAAACTATCAAGTATGATTGGTACTTCGGGAGGGAGCATGAAGGAAGTAACTTGAGACTGATATACAGGTTGTTTTAATAGTTCGGTCAGGGGGACTGGAATCTTAATTTTCTCAAGTTCTTTTTGCAGATTGAAAGCAGGTGGGGGATTTTCTATCCCTACTTCTTTTGACTCTTTATGTTCAACTGAAGATTTAATTTCTTTTGATACAGATTCAACATTAGGAGGATTGACTATTTTTGAAGAAGAAGGAACCTGGTCATTAGGCTGCAAGGAAGCATTTAGAGGACTCTTACCTTTTTCTATGTTTCTCTTTGTTGTTGATTCCTTCTGAGCGGGTGCTTCTTTCTGAGGTGGCTCCTCTTCTTGATCTTGAGTTCTAGTCCTCTTCCTTGAAGACCTGAGATCATATTTTACATTAAATTGTGCTTGCATGAAATCAGCAAATTGCTTACAATAATGGTCAATCTCCGCTTCTTCTTCTTCGTCTTGCAATGGGCATTCTATATCATCATTATTTGAAAAAGCCAAATTTGAATCTTCTAATCCATAAGCTGCATCTTCAGTGGAGTGATCTGCTGGACCTTCCAGGTACAAGGGATGTGGTACCTGATCTGGTTGTTCCTTTGCCTCTCTCGGCAATATCTACAATGGTGGTCTTCTATACTGGGGATTGTATCCTCTATTTGGAGCATTATAGAAATTCTTGGGAGCTGCACTCTTAGCGTCCAGTTCAAGCTTAACCATATTCTTTATCATCTCGCTTATTTCATCCATCTTGTCTGAATATTTATCTTGATTAGAGGTGGAAACCTCTTCTTTACCTTTCCTCCTAGTGTCCTGCTTGACTTTTCCCTTTAATTTCCCGGTGGAGGCAAAGTTTGCTTCTAGTTCCAGAGTGTCTGAATAAGCATCATCTAAAGAGGCAGGTTTTCTTTCTCTCAATGAGAATCTGAAATCAAAATCAAAGGCTGCTATAAAAATTGTCTTGGCAGCGGCTTCATGAGGCTTCATTTTAGGAGGCAGGCTCAAATATAACTTGTTGAATCTCTTAATAAACTCTGACACTCCTTCATTATGCTTCTTTTTCAAGGTATTAAATTCAGTAAGACACTGACCATAATATTTATTTTCTCCCCACTTTCTAAGAAAAGTATTCTCCATCTCGTCCCAGGTGGTCACAGAACGATTTCCCAATGTCTTAAACCATTTTCTGGCTTCACCCTCCAAAGATTGTACAAATAATCTCAAAACCACGTCCAGATGTTCAACATTTAAATTTTCTGCAAAAGAGAAAAAGGTCTCAAGATGTTTCTGAGCATCAATTTCATTTTCACCATTGAATCTCGGCAGAATCTTCAAGTAATCCTGTGGCATATCATTTAGCACTTGGGGTAAGGCCAGTGGAGCATATTTGTTCAATAGAAAAGCAGGAACATTAGCCATTGGAGGAGGTGGGGGTTGTGCAACAATCTGAGATACAGATGCAGGAAGGGGAGTAGGAGGAAGTGAAGTATGTATAACAATGGGAATATATTGCACAGAATCCTGAGGTGTGGATGGGAATAGTTCATGGTTGACAGCAGCTACTTCTGTGACTTCTTTAATTTCCTCAGCCTCGGGATTAGGATGAGAATCTTCTTCAATCCAGGCACTTCCTCTACGTGGAGTTTCTGAGTAAAATTCGGGATTTTCTGTTCTGATTTCTTGAGAAGAATAGGGCAGATAATCTTCAACGGAATATTTAGGGTTTTCAGCACGAACTGATTTCCTCTCCTTCCAAACTCTTTTGTGAATGATCTTCTCTGGGTCAGACACGTAAGGTGTCTTCGACTGAAATGTATCTGACCTCAAATGTGGCTTCCGAGGAGCCAAGACTACCAATAGATTTATCAAATAAAAGCAGTGGAGTCGCTAAGGTGAGAGATATGCAACTCTTCAACTCTCTGTGCTCACCTGATTAGAGAGTGAAAACAATTTGTCGAGGCCCAGGGAAACTGATATTCTTGAATTCGTTCCCCGGAAACGGTGCCAGAAAGATGCTGTGGACAATTTTTTCACCCCTAGAGACAGCTTAGAGTTGCCATAGACCAGTTCCTAGGACATCTTAATATAGAAAGGAGCTCATCATATAGCTTGGGTTGTCAATCCAAAAGCTCTCTTACTATCTCTTGTTGAACAAGGAAATTAGTTTAAATGGGACCAATCTCTCTCAGAAGTTGATACAAAGATAAGAATAGTGTAGGAACATCATGCAAAACTCCAATACGAAGGCATCAGACAGTTAAGAGACAGCTTACTGTAAAGAGGGCCAGTTCAGATAATATACCATAGAAATCAGATATCAGGAAGTGGATGTAGTGAGAAAAATAATAAGAGAATACCAGTTGACATTAGACTGATACCCAGATATGCAACAGAACCATGTATGGGCTTGCCAATTCAAGAATCCATACACAATCCTGGCATTTTAAAAGCACCCTCCTAAAACAACTAATATAGCAGAAAACATGGGTGAAATGAACATGGAACAGTATATCATGACTAGGCCTATTTAAAGCGCTTGACCAACCCCAGTATGGGCATCAACTAGGATGAATCCTTACTCAAGATTAGTGAGCCACTCGCATTCTAGAACATGATACAAGAAGATAAATAGCATGAAATGAGATATTGTATTAACACATAAGAGAAAATTACATACTGTGAGATACCAGAGACCAGAATCCTCATTACAGTTATAACTCCTCCTCACTGAGACCCTACAGGCTCTGAACCTTCATACAGAAGAATTACAAAATGTATACAAAAGCCTTCTCACTGCACAGTTTGCTGATCGAAATCTGGAACCCTTCTAATGTCTTATTTATGGGTCTTTATAGAAAAGATTGAGAATTCTAGAGAAGGAGGTAGATGGAGTACATTTAATGACTTAATTTGAACAGAATGGCGGAAAACATTCGCGCCTGCTCTGTGAATGACTAAATATAAATGACTGTACTTTACAATTAACCTCCAGAAATAAATGCTGAGGATGAAAAATCTTCTCATAAACAAGACACAAATAATAAAATATACAATGTTCAGTTCTTTACTGAAAGAGGGAAATCTGTTGCCATAAAACCCTGGGATAGCTTGTTTTTATGCATAGTACTCTCGACCCTTTAATTTTGAATTAGAATCCCAGATTTTTAATGCAGGGTGCCGTTTTTCTCTGTCCTCCACTGATTTTCGTAGGCTGCCACATTAATTCTTCATCTACCCGAATCTGCCTTTTGATTTTCTCTGGAGGGTTCTATTGATTCAAAACTTTGCTTTCTTTAATGGTGGTCACATCACAGCGACTCCCGGATCACTGTTTCATCGTTCTGCACCTGCTGAATGTACCTCTGATATGCATTCAACCTCTGTAATGTAAACTGCGAGATACTATAGTTCTTCAGCAATGAACACCTGCAAAATTCCACAAAATCATCAACAGACACCAAACTCAGGAATAGGCACACAATGAGAATGATCGTGGGACAAAATGTGGTGGTAACAAGGGTGGCGGTTCACAGGGTGGTGGTGAAAACACAAAGGAACTGTGAAGAACAGTCAAATGGGGGGTTTTAAACATAAAACGCTTGAATATATAGTGGGTGGATGAAATATGTGGCGGGAGGAGGAAAAACGATGTGAACACATGGGCACTATGACGTGGAGATGCAGGAGGACTTGGTCAACAGCGTGAAAATAATCCTGGGCCATACGATTATTGCACCACATCAATGGCTAAGACATGACTAGAGGACAATGGGATGGCGGGCCCAGGACATTCTACGTGGAGACTAAAGTTCGGGCGACTTTGGAGGATGATAGCCATCGGATGGGGGCTTGTGGATCTAACGACCTATATGAATTCCACTGCGCGGTGATTGGCGGAACGATAGTGCGCAAAATGGTGGTTTCAGACGCCGTACAAAAGACACGTGACACGTTTTCAATGGAGTCGCTGGCATTTGGCTCAAAACCGCTGGCCTGGTGGAGGTGGTGCGGAATTAACCGCTGGTTTTCATGCGCGGGGACCACCACGGATGATTTAATCATGGGCTGTCGACTGGCTTTGGATCCAACGGTTGCAATTGCGCCCGAAGCATTTGTCATTAATCCCCCTTGTCCCCTGGCATATGGTTTTGCGCTCGGGTCATATGTGAATTAAAACGAAAGGGGCTAAGGCTCGATAAGTTTTAAATAATGGGTTTTAACTTTGCACAATGTATTTTTGGGCGAAAAAGGTGGCGACGAGCGTAACATGGAGGTTTTTCGGCTACGAAAGATAATTTGAACAGATCCAAAGGGAACTAGTGGTCAAAATTTAAATGGAGGGGGGGGGAATATGCACAACAGGAGGTAAAACTGTCCATATGGACGTGATGGTTGTTCCAGGCCCCTTGGATTTTAATCTGCTCCTGGGGGCGTGATTACACCTATGCCATGGGAGCACTCGTCTCCTCCCTTTTTCGTGTGGCATGTTTTCCGCATGAAGGACGGATCGTGACCATTGATCAGCTTTCGTTCTTTGGTCCTAATGTGGCAACTGGCCCGCCATCACCCCCTCCTGGTTTTTATCCACCCGTTGTATCTTCCCCACCGCAGGTCAACTATGTGGCTACCTACCCCGTGCCTGTGCTCAGTGATGATGCCGTCGTGCATCAGGTGCTGGGGGCATTGGGTCCTCACTTCCAGGATGTTTTCCTTCCATCGGGAGTAGAACTCTTGGAAGCGATGACTTCTTTTTCATTATGATGAAGTCAGTTGGAGCAGAGTTCCTTATATTGTGTCAAGCTCCTTAAAAAATGAAACAAGCTAGTCAGAGCACAGTTCGTTGTCTTGTGTCAAACTCCTTAAAAAATGAAACAAGTGGGTCGGAGCAGAGTTCCTTGTCTTGTGCCAAGCTCCTTAAACAATGAAACAAGGTGTCCTGAGGATAGTTCTTTTAATGTGTCAACCTCGTTAAAACAATGAAACACGTTCCCGTTCAATTCAAGTCTTTGATAAGTTCTCGTAAAATCCCAGTCGAGTCTTTCTCTTATCTCTTAGCTTGAACCTTCACTCCATCTGCCTTTCATATGGATTGAAGCTTGGGGGGCATGTACCTCGAATTGAGTCACCATGCTGGGGGGGCATGCTTACTTTTTCAAGCATAGTTTGTTTCCGTTTCAAGCTTGTGTAAAAATGAAACCAGTTTCAAGCATAGTTTATCTTTGTTTCAAGCTTGTGTAAAAATGAAACCAACTTCAACTGATTTCTGATTGCAAGCTTGTGTAAAATGAAACCTTTTTAATTTACCTCTTGTGATTGCCATTTTATCATTTGTTTTATGAATGAGCCTTGAGTTTTCTCCTCCATCATCTGCACCTGTCTACTTAACCGATCATATGCCTTCAGCAATTTTATTTTACTGAATTTACGGGGAACCGCTGCCGATGATTGGTCTTGTTGGCCAGTCCTCTTTACTTTTGTCATGTTTTGAGCAGTTCCACCATTACCGGAACCGGTAGCTACCCTTTATACCACTCGTTCCTCCAGGAGGAGTCAACTTTCAGCTCTTTTCTGACTCTATAAACATGAAAAGATTGCCGAGGCCCTTGTCGTTTTGATCTCGTTAAAGTGGACATGAAACGACATCTACCCAGTATACGTTCACCCCTTTTTCGGGCTGGGATAGATTGCTTACGAAAAAGGAATACCCTAGCCTATCGCGACTAGGAGGTTTTCTCAGACATAGTTTTCTGCTTTTAAATTAGGGAACTTCTTTCTGTCTACAAAAAGACCGAATTTGAGTTTGCTTTTTTGTTGTCTGTGACTCTCTGGCTATGAAAAAAGGCAAGGTTGTTAACTTTCGGACTGGAATTAAACCCAGTGACATTGGATTGATCGAAATGACGTTATTTGAGTCGCTCCTTCCTAGGGCTCGTTAAATGTACTAGGATGGATTCGCCCGAAGGGCGGACTTATATTACAAGCATATGCTATCCCCTTCAAGCTTGTTATCAAAAATAATTGGGGTACTCGCCAGAAATGGTGGGGGAAAAATGGAACCATCGTCGTTGTCGTCGGCAGTATGTCGCTCTTGAACATAGCACTTGTCTGCATTCGTGTCGGGTTGGGGACATCTCATCTCGTTGCTTCACTTTGCCTCCATGGGTTTGGGTAATCTCTTTTGACCTCTCATCTGTTCACTGCCTCGTCACCATGACCTATGATCCGTTGATGTCAAATACGCAAATCCACTTAGTTGGACGTTATATGTTCCAAGAAAGTTGGCCTCTGCATAAATATCAACCTCCCTGCGATTTACTCATCGTCGCGATTCACAAAAACATCATGTTCCTCTGTCTCGTGTCGATGATGTGGGAATCATTATGGCCCACCTTCGATCAAGGTCACTTCCTGTCGACTTCAACTCATTATCCAGGAAGTTGGTCTAGAGACTCCTTATGGTACCTTGGAACCTGCATGCCTCAATGGCAGGTTCGTCGCATTCGACGTGAGGTTTACATCATTGACCTCCGATCGAGTGATTCTGCGGGTGTTCGACGTCAACTCATTTATTCGCACGCCGTAGATTGTACCTGTAGTACCTTGAGGGCCATTTTCATTATTGGTGGTTCCTCTCGCGTCTGTTAACAGCTTTCATCATTGGCTGGTAATCAGACGATGTTCTTGCATGTTCGACTTCAGCTCACATATTCACATGCTTGAACTTGTACTTTGTTCGAGTCGAGATGGAGCGCAAGACCCTGGATTGTGTCTGTTATAATCCAGGCTGCGATATTGTGGATTATTATGATTATTTACATGACTCACTAATTGGATGGCTGCGACCATACCTGAGTCTATTTATCGATCTTCATTGGATGGCTGCGTCCATGCCTTGGATCTAGATTATTGTACACTCTGTTATGGATGGCTGCGCCCATACCATGCATATATATCATGTATCTGAGACATCAGTTGTACTTCGCTCCACAGGTTTTCCGATGGCAGTGTTTTCAGTCGGCATGTTCTGTGAAATCATTTCACCCCTCTCCCTCTCTAAGGCCTCATGCTTTAGGAGGTATTTTTTACCCAACAATTTGTTACACCGTCCCTACAATCACATCCCACACATTGTGAGCTCGTTTTAGCGACTTTGTGAGCGGAAGACAAGACATTACTTTCTGTTGCCATCCCTGCGAAGAGATGAGCTTTCCTTTCTCTCGAAGAATCTCCCCACGAAAACCACTAAAATAGCTCTTTTTCCGTGGCGCGGTTCATGGTTCAGCTCGCGCCGAGGAGCAAATCCTCCAAAGAGGGCGCGCCAATTGGCGCTCTGTCATAGAGCCGCACCCGCACCAACCATATTAAGATGTGTTTTTTAAAAATAAAAGGCGGAATTTTCGTCCTAACAAATTGCTGGACTGATTTCTATCTTGAGTTGGGAGGTTTGGCTACGGATCTCCATAGAGAGAGGCTGGTTTTGAGACCTCTCTGTGGAAAGATTCTATTCATGATAGAGCCAATCACATGCAGGATGCAGCCCCTTCTCCTTCTGCAGCTTGCTCTTCTCCTTGTGGCTAATCCCAAGTTCCCGAGCTTTCATGCCCTTCATCGCTGCAGGGGCCTTGATTCCTGAGCCAAATCCAAGCAAGGAGACTATTGTCAAGTACTAGGAAAGAGCTTGTGTGTCTGGCATTATCGAGACATGTTCTGCTGACGACCCATCAAAGGGGAATGCTGCGTCGAAGCTATGGTTGTATTCTTCTTTTGACTCATTAATGTTAAGTGACTATTTGTTATGGTTCCACTCCTGTTCTTGATTATGTTCATGAGTTATGTCCTCTTCGACTGACATATAGTTGTACGTACTGGATTTTATGCTTGCGTTTGTGTTTTTTCTTGCATGTGCAGGTGTCCGATCGTGGAGATTGTGAGGATTGTGATATTCCAAGGCAAAGGAACGGAAGCACTACCTCTTCTAGAAACGACGGCGTTGGATTCCAGGTAAGCCTTCCTCGCAAGTCGGTTTATTTACAATTAGGAACCTGCATTGTAGTGTGTTTGATTGTTGCTAGACTCGATCTGGGCTAGTATGGATCACCTCTTTCCGCAGAGGTGATCCACCTCCTCAACACCAATACTGATATCTGTGCTCAATAGGCCTTTGGAATCACTAAAAACTGATTTTTCAAACAAGACTTATGCAATTTGAAAAAAATACACAGCTTTTTCTTGATTTTGAGGAGCTCGATATTGAAACTTAATTATCTCTGTGATTTATGATCTTCAATATCTGAAATTCAGCCCTGAAGTAGCCCTCTGAATCTTCTTTCTAATTCCGTAGGTTTGAATTGATTTAGATTCTTGAAGCAGAGTTATGCCCAATCTCCTACAATGATCTAATTATGGACTAGTTCAGTAGAGCGAAATTGTATGACTTGCCACGTGTCACTGTTTCCTATTTCGACTCTGAAATTGATATATAATAAATTATAGTTCGTTTATTTGCATCCAATTTTTACAGAATTCCAATCCAATGCTGAGAGAGAGAGAGTTGACGATTTTCCAACGGTCACCTCTTTGAGATGAAATTCGGGAGCCTGAAAAATCCCTAACTTACAGGACCCTATCTTTGAAAATATTGCAAATAAAGCTCTGAAATTTTTCCACGACATTACTTAGGGTTGTAGCTTCTCTCTATGAATATTTCAGCTTCTAAACCCTCATAGAAAAAAAGTTATAGCGAAAATTCCATGATGACCTATTTAGGTTAAATTTAGGAGCCTTCAAAAATCCCTAAAGTGCACAGATCATATCTCCGAAAATGTTGCAAACTAAGATCTGAATTTTTTCCATGATTTTCCTCTGGATTTTGGCATTGCTCTGTAAAAATTTCAGCTTCTATACCTTTGTAGAAAACAATTTATAGCGAAAATTCCACGATGACTTGTTTGGAGCAACGAAACACTAGAATCCAAAGCTCTAATACCAAATGTTATGAAACCAACTCAAAAAGTAGAAGAAGAGAGAGATCAATGCCTTATAAATCAACCACTTTGAGGGGGAAACCTACAATACATTACATAAATGAAAAATTCTTGGATGATTCAAATGAACAAAACCTCCTTTCTATATATAGGAGTCCATGGGGCCACAATGTAATCCTAGCCGACCTAATAATAATGTAAGGGCACAATAATAACAATATGGGTGTTACAGGGGTACAAAAATAACAATAAGGGGGTTACACTAGCAACAATAAGGGACTATACTAGTAATATAGGTACCTAACGAACTCTTTCTTATTTCCTTCTAATGTAAAACTATCCTCTTCGGAGTACCCTTTTTTCTTGAAAGAATTCTTCTTATGAGATTTTTGAGCTTTATCTCTAGTATTTTTATCGTTTTCTTTTGTTTCCTTCTCTCTATAAAGGAAGTTGGAGTAAAATTCCCAAATCTTCCACATTGAAATTATTAGAAGGTTATATTTCCCTTATACTTTCCTGAAAAATGTTTTAGTTTTCTAGAAAACTAAAACAATTGTTGATCAAAATCACAGTTGGAACATTCTTGGTGATATATGTGTTCCTTAGTATTCTTTGATGATTTAAATGCTACATCCTTTGGTTCTACCTTCTATTTTTCTATTCTCATCTGATAGGATGTTAGAGCTCCGTGTAGCTACTCCATTAAAAGAGACTTCAAGTCTAAGATCTCTTCTATATATGAGACCATAGTTAAATCTCATGGGTAGATATATCAATACCTTATTGACAACTACTTCATTCATGAGTTCTTCTCCAAATCCTTTAATATTATTTTCTACCTCACCACTCTAAGAAAATATCCTGGTATATTTTATTCTCCATTAATTCTTAAGCTTTGAAGCCTCACTCTAATTGCTTGAAGCTTGACTTTCTTAACTTTCTCATATCCTTTATAACTATTATAAATCTTGTAGCATACTTTCTTGGTTGACTTAAAGTGCATTGCATTTAGTAGTTCATGTTGATTAAGACCAAATAGAATTGAATTATTTGCCTTTTCATTGTTCCCATAAACATTTTTACCATTTGCATCTGTAGGAGGGGTTTCTATGACAATATAATAAACTAATATAGAACTCCAAACATCTACACCTATGGACATTAGATAGGCTTTCATATTGAATTTCCAGAATACATAATTTGTACCATCAAGAATTGGTATCTTACTTGAATAAGCATCTTGGATTTCTAGTCTGGCCATGATTCCCTACCAATTTTTCTTACAGTGGTTAATTTGTTCTTGAACGAACCTGTATCTGATACCAATTTTGGGATCATGATTTATATTACACTAAAACTCACAGGTGTTAGTAAACGTATGCATTTCCAGACTTAACAGATCCTTGATTGGCAGTTAAGCACATGTTGTGAAACACACAAGGAGAATTTCCAAGTCAAAGAAGGGGAGCTAAAATTTTACCTTATTTTTTCACTATTTTTTAGGTACTATCACTTGTTTCCTAACAATCCCCTTAAAATATAAGCATTTTGGGATGGGGCCAATCTTGCATAACTACAACTTTCTTGGAATCAACTCATAGTCATACTTGACTTGCAATGTTTTCCAAATATTCAAACTTAGGAGCCCAAAAATAACATTTGGAATGCTTCGTAAATAATTGGTAATCACGAAAGAGTTGTAATGAATTATCAACATGCTATATGTGTAATTACCATGATTTATTGTAGATTAAAATATCGTTGAAGAAGACTAGAAAAAACTTGCATAGAAAGGCTTTGAAAATTTTGTTCATGAGCCTCTAGAAGGTGGATGGAGTATAATAAATATTGAAAGTAATCACAAGAAACTAATAATGAACTTCATATGTTGATTATTGAAAGGTTTGCTCCACTCTTTTCATCTAGAGGATCATTAATAGTTTTGATAGGAAATTTTTCCTTTATTATCAACTGACTAAGGCCCCTAAAATTAGGACACAAGCACTAGGTTCCATCCTTCTTTAATATCATGACTAGAAGTGATGGGTAAGGGCTTGTATTAAGTTGTCTGAACTCCATTGTAACAACCTCTTCACACATCTACCTGAGTAATTGGAAAACTAGGGTAAACATGTGATGAGAGGCTACTAATATGAGATTCAACCTCCTAGATGACCTTAAGGAAGTGGAACCAACAGAAACACCAAAAAAACACCTTACACTACATCATTAACATCCCCAGGAGGTAACCCAACCTTCCAAGGCCCTGTTCCCTAAGGGGGAACCAATGTTTAGCCACTTTGAGACTGAGCCATGGGAATGTGAGGGAAATATATTAGCTATAGACCCTATAGCTACGAGTTAGCCTTATCAAGGTAGCGACTAAGATTCAAACAATCAAATTTCCTCCTATAGCTTCGAGATATGTGCCATTTTTCAGCCCCTGAGCCCAGGTCACTGCCTAGAATTTATTGTAACTTCAGGAGAGGGTAAATAGCATTACAAAAAAAATATGTGAGCAATCACATCAATCGAAACTCATCTGAAGCCACCCTACCATGACAATAATTTCGTCAAACATGTCACAAACATAACATCTACAGGCACAAACAACAAATTTAAACAAGGGGTCTCTTTCTTATCTAAGAATGGATAAGAAGCATTTCTCTCATACACCATAAGCTATAATACAATCAATTTTACCATAGATTCATGTGTTAATCATTTACAGGAAAAAACATGAGTAGAGCGATACATCATCATTGATCGAAGACTTTCTTATAAGAAACAAATTAACAACATAAATACCATGAATACAATAACAATGAAATCTATACATAAAATAGTATATTTTCATATCGAATATTGGAGAAATGAGCTATTCCTTATTGAATATAAAAGAAAAACGGGAATGGGAATTCCACGTTGCACTCGACCATAGACATGGCTAAGAAAAATATCACTTAAGCCACTCACCCCCATGCCATATTCCAAGCATGAATGTTGGAATTTATCAAATACATCAATCAAAACCAAACCAGGGCTATAGAGACCAAACTGTCTCAAACCCAAACCAGTGATTCCACCTCATGGTCTTACATCACTAACTGTCAGGAATTTGTCTCCATCTAAGCTTCTCCAGGGCTCTAGAGACCAAACCGTCTCAAACCCAAAACAGTGATTCCACATCACGATCGGACATCACTAATTGTCAAGGATTGGTTTCCATCCAAGTTGCTCCATGCCTCCAGAGTGTTTCTTCCAACGATGGAATCCATGACTAGTAATTAAACCGTAACTGTTACAAGGCTTCCAGAGCATTTATCCAACTGGGGCTTCTGGGAATACTAACTCAATCCACAGTTTTTCGTCGAGCTTCCAGAGTGTTTTTCCAACAAAGTCTTTCAAGAACTAATAACTCAACCCAACAACTGAAAGAATCATGAGAACCAACCAGGAAACAATTAATGGAAATAAACCAACAATCACCATGGCCATCCAGGAAATGGAAAGGCTACGAAAATCCACCGCCAATCCTAACCATCATCCATGCCAATGACATATCATAATCAAGAAATCACATGCAGTACCATGCATGCCAAAAATAGTGAGGAAAACATATATGCAACTCGATACCTGCACTCGAAACCTATTGTAGATGCTGATCTCGGTGTCCTCTTCTGCTTTCCTACTTTTTTTCTTTCTTTCTTGATCCAAATATCCAAGAATGCCACACTCTCCAAGAGTTCTCCAAGAATAATCTAAGTTCTCAAGAGTATGAGAGAGAGGGAGAATAAAGGAGATATCCAAAACTAAACTGAGCAAGCCCTCCCTAATGATCCTCAGAATCCTTTTTATTAATGAGGCCTCTAATTTCTTCAATTTCCTTCTCACATGCAACATGTGACCTTTCAACTTCCTTTTTTCGTAATTTCCTTTATTTTCATAAATAAATTCCAATTAATGCCTCATGCCTTTCCAAAGTCATATCCTTTTCCTTTGTCAATTTCCTCCATTCTGTCTTCCAGGTGAAGACCAGAACGATGTGTTTATCCATTCTCTTCACATGGCCTCCACTAAGACTTACGACTGTTAGCCCTGGTCTAGTGCATGACACATGTAATAGAGAATCGCATATGTCACTCCCTCACAACACAAGAAGGACAGACTTCAAGTTTCTTCCAAGTAAGAAACTTACTACCAGGCTCCCTCTCAATTAGGGTCCTTCAGCAACAATCCAACTACTCATGAAGAATTTCTCCCGTCGATGTCATGGATTTTGATATTGAGGTATCTTCAACTTTTGGCTTCATAGGGCATATATCACCCATCACTTTCAGCCACGGGTCATGTCCACTATCAGAAAGTGATTCATCAGTTCTTCTCATTTGGTTCTCGTTATGCCATGCTTCTTTCCTTATGACATGCATCTATAAATAGACATGCAATCTATAAACATAATTTTCACATACATCTATAAATAGACATCCACCTCAAAATAGCCCGAGGCTCCATCCTAGTGTAGGTGCTTAATTTTCACTAGGATCTTCTTGTTGAATCTCAACAATGATGTTTACAATGCTCAACATCAAGAAATGGTTATTGAAGCAGCCAAGGAAGCTGTATTTTCTCTGAAAACTAAGGGATTTTTTCCCCTACCAACAAATCAAATTAAAATTTTGGTTGTGATTTGACCTCATGCCAATGCCACAAAACCTATGATAGGAAAATATGTGGTACATTTTTAGTAGTTCTTGATTTGAACTACAGTTGATAACTCTATATTTATGAAGTTCTGAAAATTAAACTATTAAGGTTATGGTGTGGTATTCCTGTGTCGAATGTGAATTTTCTCACAAGTTACCAACCCAATTGGTTTGACCACTACACACGAATGTTGTTTTCAATTTGGCACAAGCAACATTAATTGGGAAAACTACAATTTCGTAGAAAGAATGGAAAATATCTAATCAATTTCATCAAGAAGGTCCTAAAAAGGAGAAATGAGAGGCCTATACAGCATTATTAAAGGTCAAACGTGTTCATATCAAAGAGACCAAGGATAAATTAATATGGTGAAAAATTCCTGGTCTGGAGCTTTACACTATGAATATAGGATTCAAGGCCATGTTTGTTCCAAACATATTTTTGGATATGAAATGGAAATGGAAACCACTATGGAAGATCAAATATCCTCTAAAGTCTTAGCGATTTATGTAGTTGAATCTCAGAGACAAAACACTCGCTCGGGGTATCCTTCAAAGAAGGAACAAACATTGTTTTGGTAGACTTCCCTTGTGCAAAGAATCTCTTGAAACTATTTATTACCTTCCAATTACTTTCTCTTATGCAAGGTCTATGTGCAGTGAAATGTGATTTCTCCCTCGAACAAAGGATAGGTAGCGAGGGGTTTTTGTAGAGGATTGTTTCACAAAATGGAAAAGGAATATGCTCTAAAGTAATTTATAGCCCTTCCAATCATAGGAGCCTTAATGCATATGGTTGGCCAGGAGTGCTGCAATTTCTGAAGAGATTCATGTCTCATTTTCAACGTGCAGTTCAAGCCAAATCTCTTTTCTATTGCCTCAAAACTATATCCAATATCTCTCCGCAAAGGATTTTATCATACAATTCCATTTCCAAAATCTATATTTGGGGTTTTTTGGTGGAGCCAACCAAGGGACCCTTCCTTGATGTGGGGTAGGTGGCCTTCTATTTTTCAATGCTTCCATTATACCAATATGAAAGTAGATTTGAGAGGGGGTTCAAATAACTTCACTAAACTATTAGCTATGAATTTTCTCTAAAAATTGTTGCAAGCAAGGAGTTTCAAACTTCCAGGTGTATGGGGATAATCTAGTGGTCATCAATTATAATATAAATCTATAAAATGGATAAATCGGTAGTTAGTCCTATATATGATGAGGTAAAAAAACTATGGCTTGTGTGTTTAGTCAAATTTCCTTATCGATGTCTACAAAAAGCATAACTGCAAAGTAGAATCTTTATCAAATGAAGGACTCTAGTTGGTAGTTGGTTCATACATGTGAAAGCAATCAAAGGATGGGGCAGTGGTATCCAAATCTAACCTTCCTTTTCTTTGATTAGTGGGCAGTTCTCAAGTGCAAGTTTTCAGCTTCTTGTCAGATCTGTTATGATTTATCCTGTTGTTTTTGTAGGGTTCGATGCCTACAAAGGCCATGTTTGACCCTTTTTTAGTTATATTGAGAGAAGAACTTTGCATTTACAGAATTGTGATGTGATTCGGGTTGACTTAAATTTTGTATGTCAAAGAGTTGTTATGCTTGGATTATGTGTAAAGGAAAAAAACCCACAATTTGGAGATCTCCATAATAAAATTTGCTCCATGATTTTTTTAGAATGTATTAATTCTTTTTATAATTAATAATAATAATCATAATAAAAAAATTAAATTAAAATTAAAATTTAATTATTTTTTTATTTATGCTAACATATAATGTTATTATGATATATAATCAATTTTTACTAGTCATCGAATTTATATGGTTATGCTAGCATATAATGTTATTGTGATATATAATCAATTTTCATGAATTATCAAATTTATATGGTTATGCTAGCATATAATGTTATTATGATATATAAATTTAAAACGTATGAAGAATATATTTATTGTTAAAAAAAAAATCATTATTATTAAGAAGATTTAAACTTTGCTGTACATTTAGTGACTATGGGATTTATAGCGAAAGATGTAAAGAGAAGTATATTTTTAAGGTTGATCTTGTAAATATTCTAAACAAATGACATAGATTGTGGATATAGATTGTGGATGAACGTGTTAAATATAACATAAACTGCCAAGTAAGCAATTGGTCAATTGGTTACAATGACATAGATTGTGGATGAACGTGTCAAATATAACATAAACTGCCAAGTAAACAATTGGTTACAATGCGATCTCGTGATAGCAGAGTCGATACAAGCTGGGTTGGATTACATCCAACACTAAGAGGGGCATGAGGGTATGAGGTTTGGTATATAGGTGATGATGATGATAATGAGATGAGAGGACCTCCCTTGAGGTATTCCGTCAAGGCCAACGCAACGAGGCCAAGCATGGCGAAACGCCCATTCAACATCTCTGCCCCAGAAGACCATATTTCCTCTGATTTGCTCTCTTTGGAGACTCCCTTGAACATGGGTATCACCGAGGCAACTGATAGCAGAATCGCACTTCCAAGAAACAGTGGAACTCATCCGGTGGCGAGCTGAGAGAAGAGGTCCCTCCCACTAGCAATCTCCACCCCCACGGCCGAGACGAATCCGAGCATGGCAAGTCTCCCATTTATGGTATCTGGCGCTGGCCCACTGAAGGCAAACACGTCCTTAAACTTTGTTCTCACCTGCATTATTATTTATTTGTGTCAATTCAATTCAATTTATTTCAGTGCAGTGCATGCTAATGCAAAAATTGGCGCTTGCTTAATCGCTTACCTTCTCAGGAGGGGTAGAAGGTGATTGCCTTCGCTCCTCGGGCTGTGGATCCACATGACACAAATTAAGTTATAAATACAATAACAAAAACATATAATTAAATTCGTGGATACGGAAACAGCAATAGAATTACTAACCCCTGCCATGCATTTTACTCGAAGCTGCCTGCTGGTTGTTGACCTTTCCGCTGGCTTCCGTTGCAGGAGCGTTGCTCCATTCATCGCCATCACTGATGCATTTACAGCCGCCATGATCGCAATATAATAATGAACACTATGTATGAGAACGAACCTAATTTATTTTATATGGAATTTGATGAGAACAAGTACAAGATAATGAACAGATGAAATAACTATTGATATGTACTGGGACTCTATGGCTGGTTGTTGTGATATATATATAAGGGTGTGGATGCCATATGGCAAAATCTAGGGGCATTCATTGAACGGCAAAGGCTTCAGCCAAGTCGAGGGTCCTCTTCCTCGGACTATGTTTCCACGTGGGTGGATAAAATTTGAGACGTAGATCCTCCAACAACCGAACCGCACCGCTTTTGTATAATTCGTCTCCAACTTTTTCAGACTTTTAATCATCAAATAGTAAGAGGGCATCGCCATCGCAACATCACTATCGGAGACGATAGCGATCATTCAAGCAGCATTACGTTTCAACGTCGTGATGGAACTTATGAGTTGGTGTAAATCACGTTATTAATAGTTTCCGTCCTTTTCGGATAAGGGCAACGACTATCATATGCACAATGGTGCAAAGGAACGCTGATGGCGTTAAATTTAGCGATCGTTTGGTGGGAGCAGTAATTTTAAAAATCTTGACTTAAGAACCTTTACACTCTTAGCTCATAGAACTTCACAATACGAGTGAACTCCTAGTCGGTGGGTCTATTTTAGGATATCCTAAAAGACTAAAGAAGGTTTTGAATGTTTATATAGAGTAAACTTTTGGTTGGCATGGGCCTAGAAATTTTCAAGAAATTTTATTGTGGGAGTTTTTAAATCATTCTTTTCATGGTAGAAATAGATCAACACCTCTAAGCACAAATGGATCAGTACCACTAAAAACTTTGGGGCACCCAAAATCCTAAAGTTTGATAACTATAATTTGGATTTTCAAAACTTTAATTTACACTATATTTTCTTAAAATCATAATTCAATTTTTATGGTTTTGAAGGTAATAATGTGACCTCTTTAGACTAAGCACTTTAAAAAAACATGAGGATTCTCCATAATTAATCTAGTGTATGAACTTAGTTTTTTTTTTTTTTAACTAATGTCTAAGTCAATTTGAAAAGATTGATTAAATTATATATTCTATTATAACAAAACTAGTATATGGATAAGTAAGTTAATAAGGAAATTAGGTTGAGGTGCATATGGGTATGTGGAAGACAAATGGGGTCTAGGTATCCCTATGATACATAGTGTAAATAGGTATGTGGGGAATAAATTGGGTTAGTTATCTAATAGAAAAGGACACGTGTGCGAGATTATTTGGCTAGAGTTGGGTTGATGTCTAGGTTATCTATCTTTGTTCAAAACTTTAGCCTCTAGTGCAAGTGATAGGCAAAGTATGGTGGTTTGGTGTTTAATTGATAGTGAATTTACCTTCAAAGGAGATAATAAAGGAATAATTTATTGTGATCAATCTTACCATTTGTTTGGATAAGTGGAAGGAATAGTTCAAAAAACATGTTAAAGATAAGTATTGCACTAGGTGTCCTTATGTAATGGATATAGTGAAGCAGATGTTGAAAATTTAGGAATGGAAAAAAGAGGCTTCAGCATTCCTTGGGTTTTAGTGCAAGAAACACTTGGAGTTCAAAATATGGTTAAGGTGTTTGTCGTAGATGGTTGGAAAAATTATGACTCATTTTAGCCTATCTCTAGAAGTGATTTCATCTACTCCTCCTATTGGTTGAAGCTCATTTGAGGAACTAATATGGATTGTATCACTACATTATTTATAATCCATATCAATGTCTCCAAAGAGGAAAAACTTGCAAGGAATAACAAAACTAGTATGTGAATAAGCTAATAAATAAATTAGATTGAGGCGCATATGGGTATGTGGAAAAAAAATGGTGTTTTGATATCACTGTAACAAATAGTGCAAATGGATATGTGAAGAAAAAATTGGGTTAGTGGGTTTATTTGGTTTGGAATTAGGATGAAAATTGCATTATTAACTATCTTCTAGATTCAAATTTCGTTTATATGCATGGTGCGTGTGTATTATCTCTTTTATATTTTTCACATTTTAGCTATTTCATAGTTTTAACCAAAAAAAAGTAACTAAAATAATATGAAATCTATAGTAGATAAACATTCACAATAAATATTTGAGTACTTTCATCAGATCTATTGTGGTGAACTATTCCAATGGAATATCCATGGTAATTTACAGATCATGAACCCTCCCTTTCAAGCATATCTTTGACCTTGAAGCGTCACAACGACATACACCAACACTTAAAATTTGGAATTGAACAAAGTCATTGGTAAGTTCATTCTTATTGTCATATACGAGGAAGATAAGTTCTAGTACGCTATTGTAGATATATGTTTCCATGTCCTCTCAAAATAATGAGACCATAGTTATTTCATAGTTTTTCTAAAAATAAAAATGACTTGTTGTTGGTAATGAATGCAACTCCTATAAGAACCACTGTTATGGGATAAAGTATTGTGCTAAAAAATGTGCATTTTATACTAAAATGTATCTTGTTTCCATGCCATAACTTTTAGGTGGGTTGGGATATATATAAAGTTGTTTTATGAGTTACCATAAAGTAATTTTTCATAGTTATTTCCTATAGGATTCCTAGAGCCATACTAAGCTTGATAATGATAAGGAAAGAAGTGACCCGTCCTCCTCAAATTTTCTAGATAAAGAATCAACAAAAAAATTCTCTTTACCATTCTTATATATGATCTCATTATCATCCCCCAACATGTTGTTGACCTATTTGTATTTTTGTGGTGAATTCAAAAATAATTCAAAAAAAATATTTATACTATTATGGCGAATCCTTGTATGAAAACAAACCCTATGAGATATGGTCACCAAGTTTCCATTGCATGAAGGATGACCATTATTTCTTCCTCATATGTGGATTTTTCCAAATTGCAATAAAAAATGGATTATTGGTGAATACCACGTAGAAACTATACAACATGCATGTATATCTCGGATTCACCCGATCTAACAATGTGCTAAAGTTAAATACTGAATTGCTTCTACAAATATTTTTCTTAATTAAAAACACAATCGCTAACCACATGAACATGAAGAAATATCAATCACAAACAACACAGATAATTTCCCAGGGAAAGCTTAAACCTAGAAACCCCACTATTTTCTATTGTATATTCGGCATTGATCATGAAACAATTACATACAAAAGTATTCTCACAAAATCCCTCCAGTACCCAGCTAATTGTCTCACACTGTCATATGCAAAACTAACCAACACAGCTAATTATAAACCTCCAGACAACCTTCCTTACTTGCGCAATCCTTGATGAAATATATCCCTAAAAGATAGGAATTCTTGACTTCCTTGACTACACAAGTATCATTGGCACTCCAATGGGTTTTTGGTTGCATATGTGTAACCCAATAATCCTACAACTGATAGTCAACTTCCCTTTCACCTAGAACTCAATTGGGTCGCCACTTGAATTGACATGCATGCAACTAATAATAGTAAATCCTCAGTTGCATGTGAGATCACTTATTGTGAATTAATAGATATTTAATTCACTAAATCTCTCACTTGTGTATCTTTAGTTACAAATAGCAAAACTGAGTTTAACTCACTTAACTAAGTTAAACTTATTACAACTTGCATTAACTAATGCACCACTACACTTCGAACTCTATTACAACTAGAATTACTCTGCATGCCTCACCAACTACCTCTAACTCAAAATCCACTAGATAATTGAATTTATCACTTTGAGCTAATTTTTTCAAGTTAAAATTCACTATAGATTATAGTTTAATGTCCATATTAATTAAGGGATAACAAAGATAAACATCCACCCAAAAATAGCACTGTGGGCCTCACTCTAGTCTAGGTGCTTAATGCAACTGGGCGTGGGTGCTGAAATTTTATTGTTGAATCTCAACACTCCCTCTCAACAAGAAAGATATTATCCTTCACCCCGACCATGTCTCTATGGTATTTGAATTTGCTCTTGGTAAGCGCCTTCGTCGGAATATCTGCATCCTGATATTCCGTGGGAATGTACCGAAGCAACATTATCTTTCTCTACACACAATATATGAGATGATGGTACTGGATATCTATATGCTTGGACCTATCATGAAACATAGGATTAATAAAGAGTTTAATGAAACTCTAATTATCACAATGAATCACTGTCGGATCCATCTCAGAACCAAACAAACCAACCAAGATCTTTCTTATCCAAATAGCCTCACATGCAGCTTGACTTGCTGCCATGTATTCTGCTTCCATTGAACTGAGTGCCACATAACATTGTTTCCTACTGTACCAGGAAAGTGTTGTCGATCCAATGCTAAAGATCCCTCCTGATGTGCTCTTTATGTCTGATGGATTGCCCGCCCAATCTACATTCATGAAGCCTTGAAGCTTCACTCCATCTGTCCGTCTGTACCATATAGCATACTCTGATGTGCCCCTCCAGTATCTTAGGACCATCTTCCAAAAGATCTTGGTAGGCTTGGCCATCACTTGACTCAGCTAGCTAACTGCGTTGCAAATGTACAGTCTCATATTCACCAAATATATTAGTGAACCCACTAATTGTCAGTAGATAGTAGCATCCACTACCTCTCCAGAAGTAGCATCTTCTTTCCTCCAATTCCCTGGAAGAGGAGTGTCCATGGGTTTGTAACTCTCCATGTTAAACTTACCCAGTATCTCCTTTGCATACTTTCCTTCAGACACAAAAAGTTCACCATCCCACTGTCATATTTCTAGTCCAAGGAAACAATGAAGGATTCCCATGTCCTTGCATGAGTGTATCAGCTACTCATAACCAGTCAAAATTAGATCATCAAAATAAATAAAAATGATCAATAACTTACCCTCAACCACAATCTAGTACAGGTTAGCATCTACTTCACTTTTGGTGAAGCCTAGTCCAGTGAAATAATTTTCTATCCGAGTGTACCAAGCATGGGGTGCTCGCTTCAGCCCATACAATGTTGTTTTGAGTCGGTACGCATGTGACTCACTGTTTAAGATTTAAAAACCTTCATGCTTCTCTATTTACAACTCTTCCTCAATGATCCCATTGAGAAAAATAGTTTTCACATCCATCTGATGAATGCGCCAACGCATCTGTGCTGAGAGTGCAAGGATGGATCTTATGGAAGAGTACCTTGCAACAGGTGAAAATTTTTCATCATGATCTATCCCTTCGATCTATGAGAATCCCCCAGCCACAAATCTGGCCTTGTATTTCTCCACAATCCCATCAGCATCTTGCTTTACCTTGTAGATCCATCTTGATCCAACCACTGATTTTTTGACCGGTCTTGGGACTATCTGTTGAGATTGCAACAAGATGATGAGCTTAGTGGAAAGAAGTCGCCTTCACTAAGTGGGCCCACAGGTTATTTTTGGCGCAAGTCTATTTTTAGACATGTCGATCATATTCTATGAGTTGCAGGATGCTATTTGTGGATGGTTGGTCAAGTTGGAAAAATAGATGGACTTCTATTTTTAGACATATTGGGTGGAATCTATTTTTAGATTGCCAGTCTAAAAATAGATATGTCGAGTATTATTAGCTCTTAATAATATTTGGACTATAAACATTATCTTATTCTCTTGGAGCACTTTAGTTAAGTGCACAGATGTGGCACAGGAGATGACAGAAGGAATTACGCTATTCCTGAGGGTTAAGTGGAGCTATTGCATGGAGACTTCAGTTAGAACTCATGTGACAGAGTTTGGTGGAGTTATTGAAGTAGTTGGTGGAGTTGTGTTTAGTTTAATTGAGTTAAACATAGTTGAGCTAGTTGTATCTAGTCTAACTGATTGATACACTAGTGAGAGTGGTGTGAATTAATTATTAATTAATTCATTAATTATTAATTAATTAATTAATTATTAAATCATTAATCAACTAAAGAATACATCATTTAACTACACTGCATGGACAGTTTCAGTGGAGATCAGTGAAGAGGTAGGTGAAAGAGCAGTGTGACTATCAGTTGTGACTATACTGTTGCATGATTTGTAACAACCTGTGATTGGAGATGCCAATGAGGATTGCGTGAGAAAGGCTGGACCAATTCAAGTTCATTCAGAGCCATTCTTCAGCAGTGATTGTGTAGTAGAGGCAGGCTATCAGGTTGCAGAGATTGGAGCATGCGATTTGCTAGATCGGGCTTGATTAGTGTGTAGCAATTGGAGATTGGACTGAGAGCTTTGTGAGGAGCTTTGTATAATGATTGTTACATGATCTCTATGAATTATAATATACAGATAGTTGGGGGCTTTCAGCTTTAAGCTTTCCCATTAAATACTGTGTTCATATGTGTGAATGTTTATGGTTTTAATGTGTGCATGCGATTTTTTTTATTTCCGCAATTAATGATCAATGGTAGAAGAGATTGTGTATAGTGCATGCAGTTAAAATAGTGTGTGATCAGGAGAATCCCAGTGTATAACATATCAGTTATAAAATTTCTACATGGTATCAGAGGGATATTGATCATTGGAGAAATTGCAAAACATTGAAGCGGTTGAGTTTTGTGCTCGTGGAATTCGAATTTGTAGCAGTGTTTTCTTGGTGTCAAAGTTGAGATGTATTTCAACGGATTGCAACTGGAGTATTCCCTTTAGGGAAACTCGAATTATATTGCATGGAAGGACAGGATGGAGGCGGTGCTAGATGACAATGGGTTGAAGGAGTTCATAGATGCAGAAATTCCAAAACCTGCTTCTAGCGATGCTGCTGCACTTGACGCATGGCAAAAGAAGACATAAAAATGTCGAAGGATTCTGTTGGAAGGTGTGAAGGATCACATAGTGTCTAGCCTTCATGGTAAAGCTTCTCCATTCTTTATGTGGAAATATTTGACAGATTTATTTCAAAGCAAGAGCGACTAGAGGAAGTTGGCACTCAAGGATAAACTCAGGAACATAAAAATGGAGAAAGGCGACAATATGCCTAAGTACCTCACAAAGTTCATCCAATGCAGGGATGATCTGGGAAGTGTGGGGGTGACTGTAGATGATGAGGACTTGGTGAGCTTGGCTCTCCTTGGGCTTCCGAAGAGTTGGCATTCCTATCAGGACTCTGTCAATGGTCAGGAGAAATTGCCAGGATGGGAGTGACTTTGGTTGGATCTTGTGCAAGAGGAGATAAGGCGAAGTACCAAGGACGGATCTTCATCAAAGAACTCAGATGAAGAAAATTTCGCTTTCGCTGCCAAAGCAAGGAAGGGGAAGAGAAAGAAGAATGCTTCTCAATCCGGTGCGAAAGGCAAGAAGTAGAACATGTCCAAGGTGAAGTGCTTTCACTGTTACCAACATGGAAATTACGCCACAAATTGTCCACAGAAGAAGAAAATTACACAGGCTGCTGGATCTATAGCTGGAGAGGCCTTGGCCTTGCAGTTTGAGCTAGATTTTTCACTGATCACATGCTTGGTCTCAAGTATGATGGGTTTAGTGTGGTTTCTTGACAGTGGTGCGTCTTTTCATATGACCAGAGACAAATATTTGTTTACTGATCTGGATGAGAAAGATCTTGGAGTGCACATCGAGATGGGCGATGATGGTAGATACAGTGCGACCGGTATCGGTACCATTTCCTTTCAGAGGGAGTCTGGTAAACCCTTCGTATTGAAGGAAGTGATGCATGTTCCAGGATTGAAGAAGAATCTTATCTCTGTGGCCATGTTAGAAGACAAGGGATATGATGTTGCCTTTAGCGAGGGAAAGGCTTTCCTACACAGTAAGGCAACTAGTGAAACCCAGAGGATAGGGGTTCAAGTTAAGAACCTTTATCAGTTGCAGGTAGATGGCTATGTAGCAATGGCAGGCAAGGCAGAAGGAGTGGTGAGCCAGGATGAGGGTGAGCTGTGGCACAGGAGATTGGGCCACCTTCACCATGGAGCTTTGAAAATTTTGCAGCAAATTTCTACTGGGCTTCCTAAGGGTAATCTTGCGCAGTCAAATTAGTGCAAGGGATGTACCTTGGGAAAATTTTTGAAATCCACCTTTCACGAGAAGGATAGTCGCGCCACGAAAATCCTTGAGAGAATTCACACAGACGTGTGTGGAATTTTCTCAGTAGCTTTGACATCAAAGCATAGGTACTATGTCATATTTGTTGATAATTTTTCTTGGAAGTGTTGGATCTTCTTCATGCAGAAGAAGAGCGAGACATACTCAAAGTTCTGTGAGTTCAAGGCACTAGTTGAGAAAGAATCGGGGAAGCAGGTGAAGGCTTTTAAGAGCGAAAATGGTGGTGAATTCATCTCTGGTGAATTCAAGGACTTTTTTAGTGCAAAAGGAATTCGAAGAGAGCTCATAGCGCCTCATAACCCACAGCAGAATTGGGTTGCTGAGCGGAAGAAAAAAAAAATCGTGGGTTCTGCACGGGCAATGTTGCATTATCAGGGCCTTCCCATACACTTGTGGGCTGAGGCATGCAATACTGCTATTTATGTGCAAAATCGTTGTCCTCGCAAGATACTTGGCATGAGTACACCCGAGGAGGCATTTTCTGGTAAGAAGCCTGATATTTCTCATTTGAGGATTTTTGGTTCACCTGTTTACATTCATGTGACAAAGGATGCTAGGAAGAAGCTAGAGCCAATTGCAGAGGTTGGGATATTTGTGGGGTACACTCATACACCCCACAACTATCATGTGTATTTTCCAGACAGTCGCAAGACTGTTGTGCGACGGGATATCAATTTTCATGAGGAGAAAGCCATGAAGTGTTCACTTGAGAGGGAGCCACACTTTCATGCAGATGAGGAGCTATTGGTTCCTAAGGATGAGCCTCAGGATGTGGATCAGCCACAAGAGGAGGTTCATGGAGTGGAAAATACCACTTATGTAGCACCAACCATCAGAGGGCGGAAGCGCACTACAGAAGTTGAGCGACTGATTCAGGATGCAGAGAAGGTTGTAGGAGCACCTACATCATAGCACATATAGAGACAGTCACCTGACCGGTATACTGGATACATGGCTCTTATGAGCAAGTGTATCATGACAGAGCCATACTCTTTCGAGGAAGTTGTGTAGGACCCCGCATGGGTAGATGCCATGGTGGAAGAGTATGATTCGATTGTCAGAAACAGTGCATGGGAGATTGTCCCAAGGCCAGAAGGGAAATCAGTGGTAGGTTCAAGATGGATCTACAAAGTGAAGCAAGTAGCTGACGGGAGTGTGGAGAAGTACAAGGCAAGATTTGTTACCCAAGGCTTATCACAGATTGAGGGGATCGATTATGAGGAAACCTCTACACCTGTCGCAAGGTATTATTCCATACGGACGATTCTTTCTCTCTCAGCATAGATGGGATGGTACATTCATCAGATGGATGTGAAGACTACGTTCCTCAATGGAGTGATTGAGGAGGAGGTGTACATAGAGCAGCCCGAAGGTTTCGAGATCTTCAGCAGTGAGTCGCATGTGTGCAAGCTCAAAAGAGCGTTGTATGGGTTGAAACAAGCACCTCGTGCTTGGTACACATGGATAGACAGTTATTTCACTGGACTTGGATTCTCCAAGAGTGAGGCGGATCTGAACCTATACCAGATTGTGGTGGAGGGTAAGTTGCTAATCATTGTACTTTATGTAGATGATTTGATTTTTACGGGTGATGAACTGTTGATACACTCATGCAAGGTTGATCTTGCAAAGGAGTTTGAGATTAAGGACTTGGGCCTCCTTCATTATTTCTTGGGATTGGAAATTTGGCAGTGAAGTGATGGACTATTTTTGTCTCAAGGCAAGTATTCCTGGGAGATATTGGATAAGTTCAACATGCATGGCTGCAAGCCTATCGAAACTCTTCTCCCTAGTGGATGGAGGAAAGAGGGTGATACATCGGCATAGGTAGTGGATGCCATTTTTTATCGACAGTTGGTGGGGTCGCTTATGTATCTGGTCAATACATGACCCGACATATGCTATGCTATTAACCAGCTTTCAAAAGCTATGGTTAAGCCTACCAAGCTCTTCTGAAAGGCAGGCAAGCATGTATTGAGATATCTCAGAGGCACATCGGGATATGGATTATGATACAAACAGTCAGATGAGGTGAAGCTGTGTGGCTTCACGGATGCAGATTGGGCAGGGAGCCCAGCGGACAAAAAGAGCACATCTGGAGGGATTTTCAGTATCAGGTCGACATCAATTTCTTGGTACAACAGGAAGCAGAGATCTATGGCACTCAGTTCAGCAGAGGCCGAGTATATGGCAGTGATTTCGGATGCATGCGAGGCTATACGGATGAGGAAGATCCTGGTCGAGTTGTTCAGTTCACACTTAGATCCTATTATGATATATTGTGATAATCAGAGTTGCATCAAACTCTCGGTTAATCCAGTATTTCATGATAGATTTAAACACATTGACATCCGGTATCATCATATCAGAGATTGTGTGCAGCAGAAGATCATGTTACTTTCTTACATTCCTACGGAGGATCAGGATGCTGATATCTTGACGAAGGCGCTCACCAGGAGCAAATTCGAATACCACAGGGGCAGGATAGGGGTGGAAAATAATCATTATCTTGTTGAGAGGGAGTTTTGATATTGCAACAAGATGATGAGCTTAGTGGAAAGAAGTCACCTTCACTAAGTGGGCCCGCAGGCTATTTTTGGCGCAAGTCTATTTTTAGACATGTCGATCATATTCTATGAGTTGCAGGATGCTATTTGTGGATGGTTGGTTAAGTTGGAAAAATAGATGGACTTATGTTTTTAGAAATATTGGGAAGAATCTATTTTTAGATTGCCAGTCTAAAAATAGATATGTCGAATATTATTAGCTCTTAATAATATTTGGACTATAAACATTATATTATTCTCTTGGAGCACTTTAGTTAAGCGAAAATATGTGGCACAGGAGCTGACAGAAGGAATTACGCTATTCCCTAGGGTTAAGTGGAGCTATTGCATGGATACTTCAGTTAGAACTTATGTGACATAGTTTGGTGGAGTTATTGAGGTAGTTGGTGGAGTTGTGTTCAATTTAACTGAGTTAAACATAGTTGAGCTAGTTGTATCTAGTCTAACTGATTGATACACTAGTGAGAGTGGTGTGAATTAATTATTAATTAAGTCACTAATTATTAAATCATTAATCAACTAAATAATACATTAGTTAACTACAGTGCATGGACAGTTTCAGTGGAGACCAGTGAAGAGGTAGGTGAAAGAGCAGTGTGACTATACTCTTGCATGATTTGCAACAACCAGTGATTGGAGATGCCAATGAGGATTTCATGAGCAAGGCTGGACCAATTCGAGTTCATTCAAAGCCATTCTTCAGCAGTGATTGCGCAGTAGAGGCAGGCTATCAGGTGGCAGAGATTGGAGCATGTGATTTGCTAGATCGGGCTTGATGAGTGTGTAGTAATTGGAGATTGTACTGAGAGCTTTGTGAGGAGCTTTGTATAATTATTGTTACACAATATCTATGACATATAATATACAGATAGTTGGGGGTTTTTAGCTTTAAGCTTTCCCATTAAATACTGTGTTCATATGTGTGAATGTTTATGGTTTTAATGTGCACATGCGATTGTTTTTATTTCCGCAATTAATGATCAATGGTAGAAGAGATTTTGTATTGTGCATGAAGTTAAAATAGTGTGTGATCAGGATAATCTTAGTGTATAACATATCAATTATCAAATTTCTACACTATCTACCATGCACTGCTCTTGACAATGGAGTCATACTCCTCCACCATTGCATCAACCCAAGTTGGTTATTGCATTGCTTCCTAAAAGGAAGATGGTTCAGTCACAATACATTTGCTCATAAGAGCCATGTATCTAGTAAATCGGTCAGGAGACTGTCTCTTTATGCGCTGTGAAGTAGGGGCTACTACATTCTTTGCAACATCAAGTCTCAATCTATCAGCTTCTGTGATGCATCTTCTACCATTTTTGATGCATGGCTCTGCATGAGTGCTTTCCTCCACTCCATGAATATCCCCATGTGGCTGATCCACATCTTGAGACTCATCCTTAAGAACCACTAGTTCCTCCTCTACATGCAAGTCCAACTCTCTCTCAAGGGACAACCACATGGCTTTCTCCTGTTAGGTCCCTATATTACTAGTATAGTCCCTTATTATTGTTAGTTTAACCCCCTTATTGTTATTATTGTACCCATGTAACCCCCATATAGTTATTACTGTGCCCTTAAGTTATTATTGTTAGGTCGGCTAGGATTACATTGTGGCCCACTAGGATTACATTGTGGCCCCATGGACTCCTATATATAGAAAGGAGGTTTTGTAATTTGTATCATCCAAGAATTGTTCATTCATGTAATGTATTGGATTTTTCCCCCTTGAAGTGGCTTATTTCTAAGGCGTTGATATCTCTTTTCTTCTATTTTTGGAGCTGGTTTCACAACATTTGGTATCAGAGCTTTGGGATTCTAGGGTTTTGCTGTTCGAAACAGGTCATCGTGGCATTTTCACTATAACATTTTTTATACAAAGATTCAGAAGCTGAAATTTTTAGAGTGCGAAGCCAAAATATTGAGGAACATCCTCGCACAATTTTGGAGCTTGGTTCGCAATATGTTTGGAGATATGATCTATGGAAGGTAGGTCATTTTGCAAGCTCCTAAATTTAACCTAAACAGGTCATCGTGGTAGTTTCACTATAACTTTGTTTCTACGAAGGTTCAGAAGCTGAAATTTTTAGAGTGTGAAGATGAAATCCTAAGGAACATCGTTGTAAAATTTCAGATGTTGGTTCGTAATATTGGCAGAGATATGATCTGTGGAAGTTAGGGATTTTTCAGGCTTCTGAATTTCATCTCGAAGAGGTCATCATGGGAAAATATTCATAAATCTCTCTCTGAGAATCAGATTGGAATGTTGTAAGAAGTGACCGCAAGTGAACAAACCTTATTTTTCTTTCTATCAATTTCAGAGCCAAATGAGGAAACAGTGACACGTGGCAAGTTGTAAAATTTCGCTCTACTGAACTAGTCCATAATTGTGTCATTGTGCGAGATTGGACATAAATTTGCCTTGAAGAATCAAAATCAGATCAGACCTATGGCATTGGAAAGAAGTTTTAGAGGGATACTACAGGGCCAAATTTTAGATATTGGGGATTCACAATTATAGAGATAATTCAATTTCAATATTGAGCTCCTCCAAAGCAAGTAAAAGGTGTGTATTTTTTTTTCCGAATTTCATAAGTCTTGTTTTAAGAATCAAGTTGAATTGATTCCAAGGGAATATTGTAGAATAGATATCAGTATTGGATTCTAAAATGGCCCATAAAAAGAATCCAACACCCATTAAGCCTTTAGAAGGCTCTACTATGGCTCATGCAGACGAAGAATGGCAACATGACATATCAAAATTACAAGAGCAAGTGCAACAAATTTCGCTCTCGCAAAGAGCAACAAAAAATGACATGGAAGTTTTGAAGAAAGGCATGGAAGCTAAGATGGATGGTTTGAAGAAAGGCATGGAATCTAAGATGGATGGCTTGAAGAATGGCATGGATGGCATGGAAGCTGACATGGAATCTAAGATGGATGACATGGAAGCTAAGATTGATGAAAAAATGGAAAACATTGAGAATGATTTAAAAGCAGACATGGAAGGTTTTACAAAGTTCATAAAAGAAATGTTTCCTAATGGTGAAAAGATAGTAGAGGAAACTCATAATGAGAAAAAAATAAATGCTAATCATGATTTCATAAACTCTAATGTTGGAAGGAAGAACCACCATATTCCAAAAATGGATATGAGGAAATTTGATGGAAAGGATCCTGTAACATGGATACTACAAATGGAGCAGTATTTTGATCTCAATAATGTGCAAAACACACAAAAGGTAGGCACCACAACTTTACATTTAGAACAAAATACATTTTTATGGTATCGATGGCTTTTCTCCCATAAAAAAATTGTCACTTGGTCAATTTTTACGGAGGAAATGATAGCACATTATGAGGATACAAAGATCAAGACCTTCTTTAGCCAATTGATAAATCTCAAACAAAAGTGTTCAGTGGGGGAGCACATTGAGGACTTTCAAAAATTGAATATAAGGGTAGCTGATATTTCAGAGGAACACAGGATTGATCTCTTCATAGGTACTTTAAAGGATAACATCCAACATGAAGTTTGTGTTTTGGAACATGATTCATTAGAGAAGGCATTCAGGTTGGCAAGAAAAAATGAATGTAAAATTATGGCGACAAGGAAGCCTACCACTCACTTCTATAAAGAGGAAAGTGTTGCTACTCCTAGATTTCCACAACCTACAAGGTTGACACCACAACAATTGGAAGAAAAAAGAGCAAAAGGGCTTTGATACAGTTGTGATAGAAAATACACTAAAGGTCATAAGTGTGCTAAGAAGAAATTATTTTACATAGATTGTGAAGAGGAAGAAGAAAATGAACAAGAATTTTCAAAAGAAGAGGGTATACACCAGGAACCAACCCTAGAAGAGGAAGAAATGAGTCTGACCATATCATGTAATGCATTGGCAGGAATTACCACTCCTCAAACTCTTAAGATAGAAGGAAATATCAAGAAGAAAAAGGTAATAGTGTTGATTGATTCAGGTAGTACCCATAATTTTATTCATTGTAAGGTAGCCAAGGAATTGAATTGTTTCCTATACCCAACACCATAATGTCAAGTGATGGTTGCAAATGGAGGAACTATAAATTGCTCTGGAAAATGCCATAATATCAAGCTAACCATGGGGGAATATGTATTGACTAGTCCAATGCTTTCCATTCCTATGGGAGGTGTTGATGTTGTACTAGGAGTACAATGGTTACAATCTTTGGGGACGGTAGCTTTTAATTTTCAAGAACTTTTCTTGAAATTTTTTCAGAAGGAAAGGAAGTCGAATTACGGGGTATTTCGGGGAAGCCAGGAAGGATAATAAGCTCTAATGTCATGACAAAGCTTCTAAAGAAAGAACAGCGAGGCGTAATTGCACAATTATGCTCACTAGAAGTTCCAACATCAAAATCATCTATATCTGCAGATCTCCAACAAGTCTTGGACAATCATTCCAAGGTGTTTGAAACTCCCAAAGGACTCCCACCTATTCGTGATCATGATCATGCTATTCATTTGATTCCAGGAAGTGTTCCTCCAAACATCAGCCCTTATAGATATCCTTACTTCCAAAAGAGCGAAATTGAACGTATGATTGCAGAAATGTTAGAGGCGGGTATAATTCAACCTAGTCAAAGTTCTTTCTCTGCTCCTGTAGTATTGGTACACAAGAAGGATGGATCATAGCACATGTGTCCGGATTATAGGGAGCTCAATAAGCTCACCATTAAAGATAAATTTCCCATTCCTGTGATTGATGAATTATTGGATGAATTACATGGAGCAATTTATTTTACCAAGTTGGATCTTCACTCAGGATATCATCAAATTAGAATGAAGACTGAAGATATTCTGAAAACAACATTTCGAACTCATGAGGGTCATTATGAATTTTTGGTCATGTCTTTTGGCCTTACCAATGCACCTTCTACATTTCAAGGGTTGATGAATTCCATTTTCAAACCCTTCCTTAGAAAATTTGTGCTAGTATTTTTTGATGATATACTAATCTACAGTAGGTCTTGGAAGGATCATGTTCAATATGTTGACATGGTGCTCAAAATATTACAGGAGAAACAATTATATGCAAAACATCCAAATGTTTCTTTGGAGTACAAGAGGTGGAATATCTGGGTCATATTGTATCTCACGAGGGTGTTAAGGTAGACCCTAACAAAATTAAATCCATTAAGGAATGGAAAGTCCCCACAACCATAAAGAAGTTGCGAGGATTTCTTGGGTTAACATGGTATTATCACAAGTTTGTTAAGAATTATGGGAGAATAGCAGCACCTCTAACAACATTATTGAAGAAAGATGCATTTTCATGGACTCCTGAAGCAACTAAGGCCTTTGAACATCTTAAAGAGGAAATGTGCCTAGCACCGGTCTTAGCTACGCAAAACTTCACAAAAACCTTTATTGTGGAATGTGATGCCTCAGGAAATGGAATTGGTGTTGTTTTAATGCAGGAAGGAAGACCCATTTCTTTTGAAAGTCTTCCAATCAAAGGAAAGTATTTACAGAAACCTATTTATGAGAAGGAAATGTTAGAAATACTGCATGCACTAAAGAAATGGTGAACTTACCTAATGGGAAGACACTTCAAGGTAAAAACTGATCATGATATTCTTAAACACTTTTTGGAACAAAGACTATCTTCAAAAGAGTAGCAAAAATGGGTCACAAAGATGTTGGGTTATGACTTTGAAATAATCTACAAAAAAGGGAAGCTAAATGTTGTTGCAGATGCACTCTCAAGAAAGAACGAAGAGGTGGAAGCATTGCTTTGTGCCATTTCTATTATCCAACCAGATTGGATAACCGAAGCAAGAGATGAATGGAAGAAGGAAAAATATGTATGGACACTCATTCAAAAGTTGCAGCAAGATCCTAGTACATCTGATACATTTAGTTGGAAAAATGATTCCTTATGGTACAAAGATCGCTTATATCTTTGTAAGAATTCCCAACTAAAACAAAAGATTCTTCTGGAATTGCACACTTCTCCTTTAGGAGGACACTCAGGATTTTTAAAAACTTAACACAGGGTGAAGAAAGAATTTTTTTGGGATGGCCTTAAATCTGATATTCAAAAGTTTGTGGCGGAATGTTTGGTTTGCCAGCAGAATAAAGTGGAGACAATTAAGACCCCGGGACTTCTACAACCTTTATCCATTCCAAGTCAACGTTGGGAGGAGATTTCAATGAATTTTATCACAGGTTTACCTAAGTCCAAAGGAAAGAGTGTCATCATGGTGGTAGTTGATAGACTTACCAAGTATGCACACTTTTGTGCATTATCTCATCCATTTAAAGCAAGTACAATTGCTACTACATTTATGGAAACAATCCAAAAGCTACATGGAAACCAAAAGGTTATTGTGAGTGACAGAGATCCCATTTTTACTGGAAATTTTTGGACGGAGTTATTTTCTTGTTTGGGTACTCAATTAGCTCATAGCTCATCTTATCATCCTCAATCTGATGGTCAAACTGAGATAGTAAATAAATGTTTGGAAGGATATCTTCGTTGTCTTGTATCTGATAAACAAACACAATGGGTCAAGTGGTTACCTCTCGCTGAATGGTGGTATAACACTTCCTTCCATACTGCAGCAAAAATGACCCCATTTATGGCACTTTATGGATATCATCCACAATCCATCACATCATCTTTAAGAGAAAATTCGAAGGTTCAAGCAGTGGAAGATCACATTGAGCATCAACAAGAAGTTCTCCAACTCTTAAAGGATAACCTGAATTTGGCACAAAATCGAATGAAACAACAAGCAGATCAACGTCATAGCAAGAGAAGTTTTGATGTAGGAGAATGGGTAATTTTACGGCTACAACCATACAAAAAAATGTCTCTCAAGCAAGCTAAGAAGGATAATAAATTATCTCCAAAGTAGTATGGTCCTTACAAGGTGTTGCAAAATATTGGTACTATGGCATACAAATTGGAGCTTCCTGCTTCACGAGTGCATCCAATTTTCCATGTTTCATGCTTAAAGAAGGTTATAGGTGAAAATATTCCATTTCAAATAATATTTCCCGAACTTGATCAGGAAGGAAAAATCATATTGGAACCTGAAGCAGTCACGGAAAGAAGAACTCGATAGCTACGATATCGATCAATTTCATAGTATCTCATCAAGTGGAAGAACTTACCCACTGAAGATTCTACATGAGAGGATGAGAATTTTATGCAGATGCACCCAGAGCTACTCAAGCGTTGAGGACAACACTTTTTAAAGGGGAAGGGCATGTTAGGTCCCTATATTACTATTATAGTCCCTTATTATTGTTAGTGTAACCCCCTTATTGTTATTATTGTACCCCTATAACACCCATATTGTTATTATTGTGCCCTTAAATTATTATTGTTAGGTCGTCTAGGATTACATTGTGGCCCCATGGACTCCTATATATAGAAAGGAAGTTTTGTAATTTGTATCATCCAAGAATTGTTCATTCATGTAATGTATTGGGGGTCACCCCCTCGAAGTGGCTTATTTCTAAGGTGTTGATATCTCTTTTCTTCTATTTTTGGAGTTGGTTTCACAACATCTCCTCATCAAATTTTATATCCCGTCGCATAACATTCATTCTGGTGTTTTGAAAATACACACGATAATTATGGGGTGTTTCAGTGTACCCCACAAAAATCCCAACCTCAGTTGTTGGTTCCAGCTTCTTCCCGGCATCCTTGGTCACATGCACATAAATATATGAGCCAAAAATATTAAAGTGTGAAACATCAGGTCTCTTACCAGTGAAAACCTCTTCCGGTGTACTCATGCCAAGTACTCTATGAGGACAACGGTTCTGCACATGTACTGATGTGTTGCATGCTTCCACCCACAGATGCATTGGTAGGTCTTGATCATGCAACATAGCTCGTGCTGCGATCACAATAGTTCTGTTCTTCCTCTTCGTGACCCCATTCTGCTGTGGGTTATGAGGCGCTATGAGTTCTCTTCGAATTCCTTCTTTGCTGTAGAAGTTCTTGAATTCATTAGAGATGTATTTTCCACCAATATCACTCCTAAGAGCCTTCACTTGCTTCCTCGACTCTTTCTCCACTAGTGCCTTAAACCCACATAACTTAGAGAATTTTTTATCTTTCTTATGCATGAAGAAGATCCAGCACTTATGAGAAAATTCATCAACAAAGATTACATAGTACTTATGTTTTGTTGTCAAAGTAAGAGAGAAAGGACCACACACATCTGTGTGAACTCTCTCAAGGATCCTCAAAGCTCAATTTTCCTTCTCATGAAATGTGGCCTTTACATATTTTCCCATAGTACATCCCTTTCATTTGTCTGAATGCGCAATTGTACCCCAGGGAAGACCAGCATAAATCTGTTGCAGGACTTTCAAGGCTCCATGGTGAAGACAACCCAATAACCTATGCCATAAATAACCCTCATCCTGACTCACCATTCGATTCATGATTGTTGTTAGACCAAACCCCGCAGGCGTTAGTCTCCACTACAATCACTATATTTAGGATCCATAAGAGGTAATTAGTCCATGTCGCGAAACACATGGGGAACGTTGAACCCAATGTCCAAAAATCTCCCCCCAACGTGCGCCGGGTGATTTTCGAACTTGAGACCTATCGTTGTAATACCAATTATTGGAATCAAGATGTTCGGTAGAAGAAAACCCATAGGCGTTAGTCTCTGTTAAAATCACCAGAGTTAGGATCCACGAGAGGCAATTAGTCCATGTTGCGAAACAAACAGGGAGCGTTGAACCTAATGTCCAACACTCACCACTTGATCTGCCATGCACATCATTATTGTGCAACCATATACCTCTAGCTTGTAGATATTCTTAACTCAAATCCCTATCCTCTTGGCTTGTCTCATTGTTTTATGTCACAGGGAAGCTTTTCCATCACTGAAAACAACATCATAGCCTCTATCCTCCAGTATTGCGACTGAGACCAAATTTTTCTCCAAACCTGGTACATGCATTACATTTTTTAATTGTAAGGGTTTACCTGACTGCCTTTCAAAGGTAATGGTACCAATATCGGTAGCATTTTACCGTCCATTGTCACCCATTTCAATATGCATCTAGAGATATTTCTCCTCCAAGTCATTGAAAATTTCCTTATCTCCTGTCATGTGAAAGGAAGTGTGACTATCAAAATACCACACAGATCCCAATGCACTGGAAACCATGCATGTGATCAATGAGAAGTCAATTCAAATTTCAAGGAAAGGGGCTCACCAACTACTGATCCTCCAGTCTTCTTTTTCTTCTTCTTTTGTGGACTGTTAGTAGGAAAATTCCCATGCTCGTGAAAGTGAAAACACTTCACGTTGGACATGTCCTGCTTCTTGCCATTCTTCGAATTGGATTTACAATGAAATTTATTCCCCTTCCCCTTCCTTGCCTTGGAAGCCAAAGAAAAATATTCTTCATCCTCATTATTAGATGAAGGTCCATATTTGGTGTTTCGTTTGAACTCCTCTTGCACCAAATCTGACCACAGTTGTTCCCAATCTAGAAATTTTTCCCTTCCATTGGCAGAGTCTTGATAACTGTGCCAACTCTTGGGAAGTCCTAGGAGATCCAAGCTCACCAAATAATCATCAAATAATGTTATCCAACACTCCCTAGTTCATCCCAACATTGGACAAACTTTATTAAATATTATGGAACGGTGTCGCCCTTTTCCATCTTGATCTTCCCGAGTTTATCTTTTAGTGCCAATTTCCTATGGTAACTGCTGCTTTGGAATAGATCTTCCAAAGCCTTAAATTTTGTATATGGTGTGATTTCCCATGGAGGCTTAATACAATGTGGTCTCATAATCCCTCCAATAGGATCCTCCTCGCCTTTGCCACTTTCTTTTTCCATCCATCAACATTTGCAGCATCTACCATAGTAGGTTTAGGAACATCATTGTCAATGAATTCGTTCAAGCCATTGTCCTCAAGTAATTCCTCCATCGTGTCCTTCCAAGAAATATAGTTTGAGATGCCATCAACTGCATACTCCAACCTCAAGCCATTGAAAGCCATTTCGATCTTGAATCAGTTGTAGCACCAAGAACGTCTTTCTACAAATTCAAATTATATCCAGTCACAAACTCATCTCCTGCTTCACTTCTGCAATTTCCTGTGCTCTGATACAATGTATAGATTATACAACATGCTTGTATATCTTGGATTCACCCGATCTAACAATGTACTAAAGTTAAGTATTGAATCGCTTCTACAAATATTTTTCGGAATTAAAAACACAATCGCTAACCACATGAACATGAAGAAAATTCAATCACAAACAACATAGATAATCTCCCAGGGAAAGGTTAAAGCTAGAAACCCCACTATCTTCTATTGTATATTCGACATGGATCATGAAACAATTATATACAAAAATATTCTCACAAGATCCCTCCAGTACTCAGCTAATTGTCTCACACTGTCATATGCAAAACTAACCAACACATAGCCAATTATCAACCTCCGGACAACCTTACTTGCTTGTGCAATCCCTGATGAAATATATCCCTAAAAGATAGGAATTCTTGACTTCCTTGGATCTGAAAGTATCATGGGCACTCCAAGGGGTTTTTGGTTGCATGTTTGTAACCCAATAATCCTACAACTGATAGTGAACTTTCCTTTCACCTATAACTCAACTGGGTCGCCACTGGAATTGACATGCATACAGCTAATAATAGTAAATCCTCAGTTGCATGTGAGAACACTGATTGTGAATTAATAAATATTTATTTCACTAGATCTCTCACTTGTGTGTATTTAGTTACAAATAGCACAACTGATTTTAACTCACTTAGCTGAGTTAAAATTATTACAACCTGCATTAATTAATGCACTACTGCACTTCGAACTCTATTACAACTAGAATTACTTTTCATGCCTCACCAACTACTTCTAACTCAAAATCCACTAGATAATTGAATTTATCACTTTTAGCTAATTGTTTCAAGTCAACATTCACAATATATTATAGTTTAATGTCCATCTTAATTAAGGGATAACCAAAATAAACATCCACCCAAAAATGGCACTGTGGGCCCCACCCTAGTCTGGGTTCTTAATGCAACTAGGCGTGGGTGCTGAATTGTTTTTGTTGAATCTCAACATACCAAGGGGAACCCTACTTGCATCAATGCTACCATATACCTGTACTTGAGGCATCATATTCAAAGACAATAGTATGATAAAGTCAAGCATTATTAATACTAAAGTAGTCTACATGACATCCTTTAAAGGAGCGAGTGCCTATGTTTCTTCTTCACTCCAAAAAGATGAATCATTATTAAGGATTGAGGTTAGGGTTATCATTACACCAAAACCCACAAGTGCTAATAAATAGATGTATCATCAGAGTTAACAGATCCTTGAGAGATGTTTAAGCACATGTCGTGAAACATATATGGAACACAACTAATCTAAATAATCCCCCATCCCGCCCCCTCCCCCAACATGAGCTAGGGGTGTTTCGAAGTCAAGACCCTTAGCTCTGATACCAATTATTGGGAACCAAGAATTACTAAGAGGGAGACTTGAATCAATATTTAAATTTTTTTCCTTTTTCTTCTTTTTGTTTAGCACTTAAAACTTTAATTTCACATAATCAAGTAATACATGAGAGATCATCATTCACATACATTTAAACTAAATGATTAATGTGGAAACCCTTTAGGTATAAAAACCACCAAATATTGTTTTTTTATTATGATGATACTCAAGGAAAAAACATTGAATACATCATATGTTTTTGAGCACCTACTCACAAGAGGCCCCAACCCCCATCATAGCAGCAAACCAAAAATTTCCTGGAGGCTCCAACCTCTTACAATTGTAGGCCCTTACCTCCTTCAGTCAAGTGTTCTATTTTTCATACAATTTTAAATCTAAGAAAAATTACCTAACTTAGGATTAGAAAATAAAATTGTGACTTTGATCTATTAGCTTTCTACAACTCCCTCTCATTTTCTCTGAGCACACATTCAATTGTCCCTATGACATCTACTTCTGGTCTCCTATACACTCAACGCTTCACTCAACATATATAGTCTTGGAACACAACCATACAGATTCTTTTGTGTAGCTCACATTGATGTTCCAGTCCATTTCATATCATCCATTTCACACACACACACACACACAAAACATACTTTCTTCACTTTATAAAATTTTCACTACGATACTATACAGAGAGTTTCCTCCTAGACTCTATCATGTATTTTGAGAATCACATTAAATGAATTATAGCTTGCAAGAAAGTAAATACAAGAGCATGAAAACAGTAATCATAATCACACATAAAATTTTATTACATGTTACTATTGATTATTAAATTCTCAGTATGGCTTCCTTTTTCAATTAAATGACGACAATACCCAGTGAAAGTATTTCCATAGAAACTAAATTCTTAATATGAGTTGTCTGGAACTTTTCCTCTAATATCATTTTTCAAAGAGGAGAGGAAGCCCATTACTGAAAAAAATGTGTTTCATCAATTGCATTAATTTTTATTTTCTACCTTCAATCAGTGTAGTTCAATTATGTGTCTCGTTTTTTGTTTTGGAATTGAATTATGATTAACCTACTTATTTTAGAAATCATGATGTACCACATGTTTCTAGCGATGTTTATAGCTATATCTCACAAATTGGCTAACTTATAGATTCAACGAATGCTTCCAAATATGACATTATGTTCTCCTTAAATATTTGGCATCATATTCCAAAAGGGATAAAACCAATGTCTTGATTGAAAAGTGCTTAAAACCATAACTCGGCAGTGACGATATATTTTAGTGGGAGGATAGTTTGATTTACACATCACCTACTCCCCAACTTCACACATATTTTTAGTGTTTCTATGCTAGGTCCCACATGGGTCAGGAGGTAGGGGGGTTGACACTAACGCTTTTTCCCCTGACTAGATAGAAAGCGCCAAATAGTATGAAATATCATACTACATGAATTTTCCTTTGATTTCTTGCATGCAACTTGTTCAATTTTGAATTTTGAGAAAAAACAGTATAGAGGAAAACATCAACAAAATGACCTCATAACATGATCTTCAAGGTTTCTACTAGATCATTATGTTGACATCATCTATGCAACATATGCCTTGTTGCTAGTGTCACGTGTCATCCATAAGTAAGCCACTTTAGCACCTGAAAAATCCAAATTTTCATGCTACATGTCCCAAGAATTAGGTACAATATCAGATTATGTTGACATCATCTTTCCACCGTGTTTTTCACTTCCTCATATTTATCATCATCATTGATCAATGTAATTGTACAACGTGCCATACCATTTTTGGTCCATGTTATATTAGTTACTTCGATAAAACTACCTCCCGACTAGGCCAAAGGCTTGACTAGTATGACTTGTTCATAAATCCACCTAAGTCTTAAACTTATTTAATAAAGAAATTTCTTGCAAAGAATAAGGTTTGTGTAGAACCTTGAGGCTTGGAACTCTATAAAAAAATTCAACTGGTGATAACTCCATCATCATTTGGAGTTTTTCATGTAGACTTATACCACTGGAAATTTGTTTCCAAGGTTTATTCATATGAGCACATTGTCAAGGAAGATGAGTAGATCCCATAAGATAGAAATTCCTTCAAATAATAGGCCACGAAACCATCATAGTTATAATATTTTTACCTTCCTCACTTTTCCTGCTACTATGATGGGTCTCTACTAAAAATTATAGCTGCTAGAGGACTCCCCATCAACTTGAATTTTCTTGGCAGGTTCCATGGAACCGCCACTTTTGACATCAATAAAAACATTTGGCCCAACAATATCACCCTTTTGGAACTGATGGAAACATTGAAAAACATTGTTTGAAAATTGATGTCTCTAATAAATTTCAATATCACCCTTTTAGAATGTTCTCCTCTTAAAAACACTCCCCTTAAACTATCAAAGATAAAGATGTTCTTTAGAGATAACTCCCCCTTGGATGTTATCTTGTCACAATGTCTGGGCCATTGGTCCCAACAATTTATCTCCCCTTTTGAGATCAATGGTAAAGGGTAGCACCACCTCCCCTTGAAGCCATGTTAGAATCTAATCCCCATCTCATACAACCTACTTATTAAATTAATCACTATGTAAGTAATTGGGTGTTAGGCCCCTATATTACTATTATAGTCCATTACTGTTGTTAGTGTAACCCCCTTATTGTTATTGTTGTACCCCTATAACCCCAATATTGTTATTATTGTGCCCTTACATTATTATTGTTATGTCAACAAGGATTATATTGTGATCCCATGGACTCCTATATATATAAGGAGGTTTTCTCATTTGGATCATCCAAGAATTGTTCATTTATTTAATGTACTATAGGTATCCCTTTTGATGTGGCTGATTTCTAAGGTGTTGATCTCTCTTTTATTTTATTTTTGGACCTGGTTTCATAACATTTGGTATCAGAGCTTTGGATTCTAGGGTTTCGCTGCTCCAGACAGGTCATCGGGGAATTTTCGTTATAAATTTTTTTATACGAAGGTTCAGTAGCTGCAATTTTTATAGAGCAAAGCCGAAATCCTGAGGAACATCGTGTAAAAATTTTAGATCTTGGTTCACAATAGTTTTGGAGATATGATGTGTGGAAGTTAGGGATTTTTCAAGCTCCCGAATTTCACCTAAAACAGGTCATTGTGGAAGTTTCGCTATAACGCTATTTATACTAAGGTTCAGATGATGAATTTTTTAAAGAACGAATACGAAATCTAGAGGAACGGTGTGTAGAAATTTCAGATCTTGGTTCACAATATTTTCGGAGATATGATCTGTGGAAGTTAGGGAGTTTTCAGGCTCTAGAATTTCATCTCAAAGAGATGATCGTGGGAAAATCCTCATAACTCTCTCTCTTAGCATCGGATTGGAATTCTGTAAAAAGTGGCCAGAAGTAAACATTATATAGTTTTCAATGTATCAATGTTAGAGTTGAAGGAGGAAACAGTGACACTTGGCATGCCGTACAAGTTTGCTCTACTGAATTAGTCCATAATTACGTCATTGTGGGAGATTAGACATCACTTTGTCTTGAAGAATACAAATTAGGTCAGACCTGTGGAATTTGAAAGAAGATTCAGAGGGCTATGACAAGGCCAAATTTCAGATATTGAAGATCTGCAGTTACTGATATAATTCAGTTTCATTATCGAGCTCCTTAAAATCAAGAAAAAGGTGCATATTGTTTTTCGAATTGCATAAGTCTTGTATGAAAAATCAGTTTGAATTGATTCCAAGGGCATATTGTAGAATATATATTAGTATTTGGTTCTAAAATGCCTCCTAAAGAGAATTTGACACCCATGAAGCCTTTTAAGGCTCTACTATGACTCATTAAGACGAAGAACTGCAACATGACATGTCAAAATTACAAGAGAAAATGCACCAAATTTTGCTCTTGCAAAAAGCAACAGAAAATGAAATGGTAGTTTTGAAGGAAGGCGTGGAAGCAAAGATGGATGGTTTGAGGAAAGGCATGGAAGCTAATATGGATGGCATGGAAGGTGGCATGGAAGCTAAGATGGATGACATGAAAGACAACATGGAAAACATGAAGAATGATCTAAAAGCAGACATCGAAGGTTTGACAAAGTTGATACAAGAAATGTTTCCTAATGGCGAAAAGGTAGTAGAGGAAACTCATGATGAGAACAAAATAAATGTTAATCATGATTTTATAAACTCTAATGTTGGATGTAAGAACCACCATATTCCAAACATGGATATGAGGAAGTTTTATGGCAAGGATCCTATAACATGGATACTACAGATGGAGCAATATTTTGATCTCAATAATGTGCAAAACACACAAAAGGTAAGCATTGCAACTTTACATTTAAAAAAAAAATCATTTGTATGGTATCGATGGCTTTTCTCCCATAAAATAATTGTCACTTGGTCAATTTTTATGGAGGAAATGATATCACATTATGAGGATACAAAGAGAAACACCTTCTTTAGCCAAATGATAAATCTCAAACAAAAGGGTTCAGTGGTGGAGCACATTGAGGACTTCCAAAAATTGAATATAAGGGTAACTGATATTCCAGAGCAACACAATATTGATGTCTTAATAGGGACTTTAAAGGATACCATCCAATATGAAGTTCGTGTTTGGGAACCTGATTCATTGGAGAAGGCATTCAGATTGGCAAGAAAAATTGAATGTAAAATTATGGTGACAAGGAAGGCTACCAGTCACATCTATAAATATGGAAGTGTTGCTACTCCTAAACTTCCATAGCCTACAAGGTATACACAAAAAAATTGGAAGAAAAAAGAGCAAAAGGGCTTTGCTATTGTTGTGATAGAAAGTACACTAAAGGTCATAAGTGTGTTGAGAAGAAATTACTTTACATAGATTGTGAAGAGGAGGAAGAAAATGAACAAGAAACTTCAAAAGAAGAGGATATACAGTAGGAACCAATGCTAGAAGAAGAATAAATGAGTCAGACCATATCTTGTAATGCATTGGAAGGTGCTACCACTCCTCAAACTCTCAATATAGAAGGACATATCAAGAAGAAAAATGTAATAGTGTTGATTGATTCGAGTAGTACCCATAATTTTATTCATTGTAAGGTAGCCAAGGAATTGAATTGTTTCCTATACCCAGCACCAGAATGTCAATGATGGTCGCAAATGGAGGAACTATAAATTGCTCTGGAAAAAGTCATAATATCAAGCTAACCATGGGGGAAAATTTATTCAATAGTCCAATTCTTTCCATTCCAATGGGAGGTGCTAATGTTATACTAGGAGTACAATGGTTACAATTTTTAGGGACGATATCTTCTAATGTTCAAGAAATTTTCTTGAATTTTTTTCAAAAGGAAAGGAAGTCAAATTACAGGGTATCGTAGGGAATCCAGGAAATATAATAAGCTCTAATGTCATGAAAAATATTCTGAAGAAAGAGCAACGACGCATAATTGCACAATTATTCTCACTAGAAGTTCCAACATCAAAATCATTTATTTCTCTAGATCTCCAAAAAGTCTTGGACAATCATTCCAAGGTGGTTGAAACTCCGAAAAGACTCCCACCTATTTGTGATCATGATCATGCTATTCATTTGATTCCAAGAAGTGTTCTGTTATCACCCAAAAAAATGAAGCATCATTTGATAAGGCTGAAAAAGTTCAGGTGTCAAAAATTAGGTCGTAGGATTCATTTTTTATGCTTGGTCAAGGGAAATATTAAATTTTTCTTGTTTTAGGTTACCCTAAGGTCTAAACCCACTCATTCTCAAACTCCCTCATTTCACATCACTCATCATTTTCTGAATGATTTCAATTTCCAAGGTTTTTATACTGAAAATTCCATTTTAGCCAAGAAACCACAGTTTTGTAGTGAAATACACTATGAAAAGTCACTTTTCGCTACGAAACTGCTGACAATTTCGTAGCAAAAACAACCAAATTAACACTAAAAATGCTATGAAAGCGTGGTTTCCTGTCTATCTTCTCAGTCTAGCTATTAGGTGTCAGAAAATCGTTGGGAATGAGTAGGTTAGATGCCATTCGAGTTATGGAGGGATAAAACCAAGGTACATGCTCAATTCTGCAACCATCATGATCAGTTTAGGTATGTATTAGTCATCATAAGGTCATGAGGAGACATAAAAGCTTCAAATCCTTTCCTAATTTAGTCATTTATTATTTCTCATTCTTTCTTGCATGATATTGAGCTCCGGAGAGCTAGTACACTAAGCCAAAGTTGTGGCTGGTGTTTTCAAAGGTTTACATTGAGCATCATCAAGCGAGGCTACAAATCATCAAGCGAGGCTGCAATTCATCAAGTGAGGCTACAAATCATCAATTGAGGCTGTAATTCATCAAGCGAGGCTGTGAAGATATTGAAGAAACCATGGCAGAGAAGAGAAAGACAAACAAGGGTGGTCAATGCCTGAGATATGAACCTGTAGGCATGAATTTGATCAATGAAGACCCAACAACATTGGAAGCCTTCAGAAGGACAGGTTGCTTATAGTTTTGTGTGAAATTAAAAGGTTGTCATACACACGTTTCCAAAGAGTTTGCTTTGAATTTCAGTGGAACAACCACCAAAGTGGGAATGTTAAATATGTCCATCACACCATAGGTTATTGCAGATGCTATAGTAATCCCAAGAGGACAAGAGAAGTGGTTCAAAGGTTTCAAGTTTAACATGGAGCAGTGCAAAGAATTCATGAAGCCTGAAAACAGTGAAATGGATCTCACCAATGCTGTTCCAAGGAGCAACATAAAAGAAAACTATTCAAAATTATTGCTCATCATACAAAAGTACTTTACTTGTGAAGGGAGATACCAAAAAGTATACGCATATCATTTCAAATTACTTCTTCACTTTACTTGGTAATATTTCCCTTGATATGCCTTTCTATTTGCATAGAAGTTTGTAAAAAATGGCAAATAAGGTCCAAGCAAAGTCTGAAGGGAGTGAGACTTCATTATTTCATCATGGTTTAATGAAGCTGCTGGCCTTAGATGAACTCCAAAGGTTAGGCAGAAACTGGCCATCATTTTTGTTTATTAGTGGTTTTGAGTTGCATGCTCTTACTCCTTCAAGAACTCCTAAACCTAGGAAGATTGCATCACCATTAGCAGTAGATCAGAGTGAACCATTGATAGTAGAACCAAGTGAACCTGCAAGAGTAGAACCAAGTGAGACAATTGTGATGGAGGTAGAGAAATTGCAGATTTTTGGCACACCAAATATCCCACCTACAAAAAAAAAGTCAAAATTTCTCAAACCTGAAAAACAAAAACAAGATGTGAGTAAACAAGAAACAAAAAGGAGGACAAGGAGCCAAAAATAGCCTTAGAAGAGAAAAAAGTGACTGTAGAGGACAGAGAAATAGCTAAAGGAAATATTGAAGATATCTTAAATGCCATTGACATAGAAGAAACTCCTATATTCCGGGTTGAGGACATAGAGGAAGGTGGACATAAGTTAAAAAAAGGCTAAATCTGCAAAGAAATTAGAATTTGAGGGAGAGGATGCAAGTTTCATGTTCCAAGCAAGAAAGCCTATGAAAAGGCATGCTAGGAAGATTTTAGAGAGCACTAAAGAGCTTCCAACACCTACTGTCATAGTCCAACCACCACAGAAGGTCATTGACCTTTCATCACCTGCAGAGAAAGACAAAACTAGCAAAAAAAATAAAGGAAAAGAGAAGGTGGTGGAAAAAACAAAGTTGCATCTCCTTGAAGAAAATTGAAATTGGACAATCATGAAATTGCTATTATGAAAAGAGAAGCAAGGAAACACATTGTAGAGAATATTCAATTTGAAAAGATGTGTTGATATTCAACAAGATGATGAGCTTAGTGAAGAGAGTTTCCTTCACTAAGTGGCCCCCCAAGCTATTTTTGGCGCAAGTCTATTTTTAGACTATGTATATTTTTAGACATGGTGATCATATTTCAAAAGTTGCAGGATGCTATTTGTGGATGGTTGGTCAAGTTGGAAAAATAGATGAAATTCTATTTTTAGAATATTGGTCAAAGTCTATTTATAGATCGTCAATCTAAAATAGATGCATGTCAATTATTATTAGCTCTTAATAATAATCAGACTCTAAACAACAACTTATTCTCTTGGAGAACTTAATTTCAGTATACATATTTTTCAAATCAGTGGGTTGAGGGAATTACTCAATTACCAAGGGAAACTAGTGGTTCATGCATGGAAGACTCAATTAGAACTGAAGTGGCAAAGTTATGACAGAGTTGGAAGAGTAGTTCATGGAGTTGTATTTAGTTTAACTTAGTTAGACTCAGTTGAGCTAGTTGTATCTAATCTAACTGAATGATACACTAGTGAGAGTGGAGTGAATTAATTAGTTAATTAATTCACAAATAATAACTCATTAATCAACTGAACAATAGAGCAGTTAACTACAGTGCATGTCAGATCTAGTGGAGACCCAGTGCAGAGATAGGTGAAAGGGTGAGATAGACTATCTGTTGTGAGCATAATGATGCATGATTTCCATCTACATATACATTGGAGTTTCCAATGATAATCACGTAGTCAAGGAGATTTGGATTTCATAAAATTGGTCTTTTTAATTATCTTGGATTGCGCAGTGGAGGCAGGCTAGTAGGAGGGCAGAGATTGGTGCATGGATTTGCAGATTGCTTATGATTAGTGTGTGACGATTGATTGTACTGAGAGATTGATGTACTAAGATTTATATGAGATTGTTACATGATCTCCATGATACATAATATATGATAGTTGGGGTTTTCATCTTTAGGCTTTCCCGTTAAACAACTGTGTTAGGTGTGATTGTTTTTATGCTTCACATGTGTGTGCAATTAATTTTCTACAAAAGATTAATAGTGGAATTATTATGTATTTTGCAAGAAGTTAAATATTTTGAGATCAGGGGAATATAGGACATATGCATGCTTAGTGTATACTAATTTCTACATGGTATCAGAGTAGTGTTAATTCTTGAAGATTACAATTGTGAAGAATTGCTGAGTTTGTGCTGGTTGAAAATTCGAATTTGTTATAGAAGATTCTTGGTGCAGAAGTTGAGTATACATTGAAATGTCTCTCAATGGGTTGCGATTGGAGTATGCCCTTGATGGGAGCTTGAATTACATAGCCTAGAAGGATAGGATGGAGGCAATGTTGGAGGATAATGGACTGAAGGAGTTCATCGATAGCAATGTTCCTAAGCTGGGATCTAGCGATGTTGCATTACTTGATGAATGGAAAAAGAAGATAGCAAAGAAAAGAAGAATTATGTTGGAAGGTGTGAAGGACCATATTGTTTCCAGCCTTCACAGAAAAACCACTCCATTCTTAATGTGGAAGGTTTTGACAGATTTGTTCCAAAGCAGAAGCGACTAGAGGAAGTTGGCAAAAGACAAGCTCAGAAAAATAAAAATGGAGAAGGGCGACAGTATTCCAAAATACCTCACGAAGTTTTTCCATTGCAAGGATGAACTAGGAAGTGTGGGGGTTACTCTTGATGAAGAATACTTGGTGAGCTTGGCTCTCCTTGGGCTTCCGAAGAGTTTCCATAGCTACAAATACTTTGTTAATGGATGGGAGAAACTACCGGGATGGGAGCGACTTTGGTCGGATCTTGTGGAAGAGGAGATAAGGTGAGGTACCAGGGATGAATCTTCATCGAAGAATGAAGATGAAGAGAATTTCACTTTGGCTACCAAAGAAAGGAAAGGGAAGGGGAATAATTTTCCTTAAAAATCCTAAGCTAAAGGTAAGAAGCAGGATTTGTCCAAGGTGAAGTGTTTTCACTGTCACAAACATGGGCATTTCGCCACTAACTTCCCACAGAAGAAGAAGAACAAGAAGGTTGATGGAGCTGCAACTAGAGAGGCCTTAGCCTCACAATTTGAACTTGATTTCTCTTTGATCACATGCTTGGTTTCAAGCCATATGGGATCGGTGTGGTATCTTGATAGTGGTGCATCTTTCCATATGACGAGAGACAAGGAGTTGTTTAGTGACTTGGAGGAGAAGGACCTCCAGATGCATATAGAGATGGGCGATGATGGTAGATATAGTGCTACCGGCATTGGGACCATCGCCTTTGAGAGGGAGCCCGGTAATCCATTCTTGTTGAAGGATGTTATGCATGTTCCAAGTCTGAAGAAGAACCTGGTCTCGGTTGCAATACTGGAAGACAAAGGTTATGATGTTGTTTTCAGTGAGGGAAAAGCCTTCCTTTGACATAAAACAACAGGTCAAACCAAGAAGATAGGGGTTTGAATTAAGAATATCTACAAGCTGGAGGTAGATTGTTGCACTGCAATGGTGGGCAAGGCAGAATAAGTGATGAGCCGGGATGAGGATGAATTATGGCATAGGAGATTAGGCCATCCTCACCATGGCGCTTTGAAGATTTTGCAGCAGATTTCTACTGGAATTGCCAAGGGTACTCTTGCACAGTTAGATCAATGCAAGGGATGTACTATGGGTAAGTATGTGAAGACCAGCTTTCATGAGAAGGAGAACCGTGCTTCGGTGATCCTTAAGAGAATTCACACAAACATGTGTGGACCTTTCTCGGTTGCTTCAATAGTAAAACATAGGTATTATGTTATTTTTTTTTATCACTATTCTCGTAGATGTTGGATCTTCTTCATGCAGAAGAAGAGTGAAACATTCTCAAAGTTCTATGAGTTTAAAGAATTGGTGGAGAAGGAGTCGTGGAAGCAAGTGAAAGCTCTACAGAGTGATAATGGTGGTGAATACATCTCGGGCGAATTCAAAGACTTCTGTAGCAAAGAAGGAATTTTGAAGAGAACTCATAGTGCCTCATAACCCACAACAGAATGGGGTCGCAGAGAGGAAGAACATAACAATCGTGGGTGTTGCACGAGCGATGCTACATGACCAGGGCCTACCGTTGCACTTGTGGGAAGAAGCATGCAACACTACGATTTATGTGCAAAACTGTTGTCCTCATAGAGTACATGGCATGAGTACACCTGAAGAAGATTTTACTGGTAAGAAGCCTGATATTTATCATTTGAAGATTTTTGGATCATCTGTATACATCCATGTGACAAAGGATGCCAAGAAGAAGCTGGAGTCGACTGTAGAAGTTGGGATATTTGTGGGGTACACAGAAACACCCCATAATTATCATGTGTATTTGCTAGATAGTCGGATGACTGTGGTGTGACGGGATATAAAATTCAATGAGGTGAAAGCCATGAAGTTGTCGCTTGAGAGGGAGCTACACTTGCATGAAGAGGAGGAACTTCTTGTTCCCAAGATGAGCCTCTAGATGTGGATCAGCCATAGGAGGAGATTCATGGAGTGGAGACCACTCATGTAGAACCAAACATTAGAGAAGGTAGAAAGCAAACCACAGAAGATGAGAGACTAAAGCTTGATGCGGCACAGAATGTAGGAGTCCCTACATCATAGTGCAGACAGAGATAGTCACCTAACTGATTTACTAGATAGATGGCTCTTATGAGAAAGTGTATCATGATAGAGCCATCTTCTCTTGAAGAGGAAATGCAAGAGCCCACATCGGTAGATGCCATGGTGGAGGAGTATGACTCCATTGTCATAAACAATGCTTGGGAGATTGTTCCAAGGCTGGTGGGAAAATCAGTTGTAGGATCATGATGGATATACAAGGTAAAGAAAGTTGCAGATGGGAGCATTGAGAAGTATAAGGCAATATTTGTTGCCCAGGGCTTCTCAAATATCGTGGGGATTGACTATGAAGAAACCTTTGCACTTGTCACATGGTATTCTTCCACACAGACCATCCTTGCTCTCTCAGCGCAGATGGGTTGGCACATTCATTAGATGGATGTGAAGACTGCGCTCCTTAATGGGATCATTGAGGAAGAGGTGTACATTGAGCAGCCGAAAGGATTTGAGATCTACAGCAGTGAGTCGCATGTGTGTAGGCTGAAAAGAGTGTTGTATGGGCTAAAGCAAGCACCATGTGCTTCGTACACTCGGATCGACAGCTCTTTCACTGGACTTGCATGGCTTCACTAAGAGTGAGGTGGATGCAAACATGTACCAAATTGTGGTGGAGGGTAAGCTTTTAATCATTTTTCTTTATGTTGATGATTTAATACTAAGTGATGAGCAGTTGATACACTCATGCAAAGTAGATCTTGCAAAGGAGTTTGAGATGAAGGATTTGGGCCTCCTTCATTATTTCCTTGGATTGGAAATATGGCAGCGAGAAGGTGAACTGTTTGTGTCTCAAGGCAAGTATGCCCGGGAGATACTGGAGAAGTTTTGCATGCAAGGCTGCAAGCCTATCGAAACTCCTCTTCCAAGAAATTGGAGGAAAGAGGATGCTACATCAACAAAGGTAGTGGATGCCACTGTTTATCGACAGTTGGTGGGTTCATTCACGTATTTAGTTAATACAAGACTGGACATATGCTATGCGGTGAACCAGCTTTCACAAGCGATGGTTAAGCCTACCAAGCTCTTTTGGAAGGCAGGCAAGCATGTCCTGAGATATCTCAAGGGCACATCTCAGTATGGTTTATGGTACAGACAGACAGATGAGGTGAAGTTGCATGGCTTCATAGATGTAGATTGGGCAGGCAGCCCAATAGATAGAAAGAGCACATCAGGAGGTATTTTCAGTATCATACCTACCGTAATTTCTTAGTGCAGCAGGAAACAAATATCAGTGGCACTTATTTCAGCGGAAGTAGAATACATGGCAGAAAGTCAAGCTGCATGTGAGGCTATCTAGATGAGGAAGATCCTGGTTGGTTTGTTCGGTTCACATTTAGATCCTACAGTGATACATTGTGATAATCAAAGTTGCATTAAACTCTCAGTTAATCCTGTGTTTCATGATAGATCTAAACATATTGATATCTGGTATCATCATATCAGAGATTGTGTGCAGAAGAAGATCATGTTGCTTCAGTACATTCCTACAGAAGATCAGGATGCAGATATTCTGACGAAGGCACTCACCAGGAGAAAATTCGAATACGACAGAGGTAGGATCGAGGTGAAGGATAATCCCTATCTCATTGAGAGGGAGTTTTGAGATTCAACAAGATGATGAGCTTAGTGAAAAGAGTCGCCTTCACTAAGTGGGCCTGCAGGCTATTTTTGGCGCAAGTCTATTTTTAGACTGTGTCTATTTTTAGACATGGTGATCATATTTCAGAAGTTGCAGGATGCTATTTGTGGATGGTTGGTCAAGTTGGAAAAATATATGAAATTCTATTTTCAGAATATTGGGAGAATTTTATTTATAGATCGTCATTCTAAAAATAGATGCATGTCGATTATTATTAGCTCTTAATAATAATCAGACTCTAAACATCAACTTATTCTCTTGGAGCACTTAATTTCAGTATACAGATTTTTCAAATCAGTGGGCTGATGGAATTATGCAATTCACAAGGGAAACTAGTGGTTCATGCATGGAGGACTCAGTTAGAACTGAAGTGGCAAAGTTATGACAGAGTTGGAAGAGTAGTTCATGGAGTTGTATTCAGTTTAACTCAGTTAGGCTCAGTTGAGCTAGCTGTATCTAATCTAACTGAATGATACAATAGTGAGAGTGGAGTGAATTAATTAGTTAATTAATTCATAAATAATAACTCATTAATCAACTGAACAATAGAGCAGTTAACTACAGTGCATGTCAAATACAGTGGAGACCCAGTGCAGAGATAGGTGAAAGGATGAGATAGACTATCTATTGTGACCATAGTGATGCATGAATTTCATCTAAATATACATTGGAGTTTCCAATGATAATCACGCAGTCAAGGAGAGTGGGATTGCATCGAATTGGTCTTTGTAATCAACTTGGATTGTGTAGTGGAGGTAGGCTAGCAGGAGGGCACAGATTGGTGCATGGATTTGCAGATTGATTCTGATTAGTGTGTGACAATTGATTGTACTGATAGCTTGATGTACTAAGCTTTGTATGATATTGTTACATGATCTCCATGATACATAATACATGATAGTTGGGGTTTTCAAATTCAAGATTTCTCGTTAAACAACTGTGTTATGTGCGATTGTTTTTATGCTTCACATGTGTGTGCAATTAATTTTCCGCAAAAGATTAACAGTGGAATGATTCTATATTTTTCAAGAAGTTAAACATTGTGAGATTAGGGGAATATAGGACATATTCATACTTAGTGTATACTAATTTCTACAAGATGAAGGCAATTTGGGAAGAATAGGTTGACATTGTTTCCAAGACTTTGGATAACGCACAACATCTTATCAAATGGACCATTCTAGCAAGGAAAGAGGCCAAACATGTCAGGAGGATGAACACAAAATTGAAAGCAACCGATAGAATATTGAAATACCATGTTAAGGACCTTCAAGAGAAACTTGAACTAATTCATGAAGAGTTAGAGAAAAAAGGCCTTAAAATGACAGTGCTTGAAGATCCAATAGCTCAACCAATTATAAATGAGGAAGAAATGCCTCAAGTATCATAAGGTGAGTTGGTTTATGGTTGTTAAGGCTAATGATATGTTAAAATAAATTTTTTTTCACTTATGAGGTTCATTTTTCAAGTTATACAAAAATCTGGATTTTCAGCACTTTTCAGTAGTTTCGTAGTGTCCTGGGCTTGAAGGACAACAAAGCGCTACGAAACTACTATAGCTTTTATTTTTTATTTTTGAACCAGTTTTGTTAGCTGTCAAGAGGTAAAATTGATGTGGGAGATTTATCTAAGGATGATGAATACCATGCCAAAGGAAAGAATAATTTTTTTTGAGGTTAAATGGCATTTTTGAAGCGCTACGAAAGTATGCTACGAAACTTCCTTACTTTTGTAGCGTACTGTGTTGGAGCTCTTTTAGCAGGTTTTGGAACATTTTTAGACAGTTGGATCTTATATAAGAGTTAAGGAACCATGACAAGCAATTATTCAGTAATCAAATACCACGAAATGAAGATAAATTAGTAGCCAAGGCATTCGTGGAAGAAGAAGACCATTTGCCTAAAAAACATGGTTTTGTTTCTAGTTTTAGAGGATGTCAGTTAAGTGTTCATATAGTGATGAATCCCATCATACCAATTCGAACATGTGAAAGCATACTTGTCAAATATGAAATTGTTTTAGAGGATAAGGTTGTTAAATTTAATAATGAGCAGTTTGAGTCCTAGTAGGATAAGGACTGTCAAGTAGGATAGCTGTAATTTTGTCATTAAGTAGATGTTTTATGGTTATGAAAGGTGTCATTAGGCAAAAGTTCGATGAATATAGCCAGGAGGCAGATCATCTCATGATGTAACAAGTCTATTAAAGGCCATTGAGTCGAATTTTTCAAGGGTTGGAGATTTTTTGGCAAAGACAAGATTTATGTAATTTCACTGTTTCAGCAATACAGAGATTTGTTACTTGACCAACCTGAGATTATAATTGAGTTTTTAGTGCCTAATTATTTTATCTATATCTTTTATATATCCCATTTGTAGTGGTTTTCATTTATAATACTCAAAATTCATTCTTGTGATGCTCTGACTTCCTTTATAGATGAATTGACTCTGTATTTTCCTGTTTCATGTGTGTGTGTACTACTGCTAAAATATCTTATCTCCCTCAGCTTCCATGTCAAGTAAGGTTACTATTGAATTACTGAAATTATTGACTCCATAAGCCCAATTTTTGCATATTGATACTATTTTCAACCTACATTCATCATAAGCAATTTATTTCCCAAATAGAGTTAGCCATCTAAACACATCTTTATACAATATCATTAACCCTTTGGGAGAGCTCTCTCAGACTGAAGAGTCTAAGCTTCATTCAAAAGATTGGTTTGAAATATTTACATGATATTTTCTGATTAGCAACCTATCAGGTCCAATTTTGTGATAACATGTTCCTCCAAACATCAAGCCTTATAGATATCCCTATGTCGAAAAGAGCAAAATTGAACATATGATTGTAGAAATGTTGGAGGCTAGTATAATTCAACCTAGTCAAATTTCTTTCTCTCCTCTAGTAGTATTGGTGCATAAGAAGGATGGATCATGGTGCATGTGTCCTTATTATAGGGAGCTCAATCAGATCACTATTAAAGATAAGTTTCCCATTCCTGTGATTGATGAATTATTTGATGAATTACATAGAGAAATTTATTTTACCAAGTTGGATCTTCGTTCAGGATATCATCAAATTAGAATTAAGATGGAAGATATTACGAAAAAAACATTTTGAACTCATGAGGGTCATTATGAATTTTTGGTCATGCCTTTTGGCCTTACTAATGCACCTTCTACATTTCAAGGGGTTCTGAATTCCATTTTCAAACCCTTCCTTAGAAAATTTTTGCTAATATTTTTTGATGATATACTAATCTGCAATAGGTCTTGGAAGGATCATGTTCAACATGTTGACAAGGTGCTCAAACTATTGGAGGAGAAACAATTATATGCAAAGACATCCAAATGTTTCTTTGGAGTACAAGAGGTGGAATATCTAGGTCATATTGTATCTCATGAGGGTGTTAAGGTATACCCTAACAAAATTAAATCCATTAAGGAATGGAAATTCCCCACAACCATAAAGAAATTGCGAGGATTTCTAGGGTTAACATGGTATTATCGCAAGTTTGTTAAGAATTATGGGAGAATAGGAGCACCTCTAACAACATTATTGAAGAAATATGCATTTTCATGGACTCCTGAAGAAACTATGGCCTTTGAACATCTTAAAGAGGCAATGTACTTAGCACCGATCTTAGCTACACCAGACTTCACAAAAACCTTTATTGTGGAATGTGATGCCTCAGGAAATGGAATTGGTGATGTTTTAATGCCAGAAGGAAGACCCATTGCTTTTGAAAGTCTTCCAATCAAAGGAAAGTATTTACAGAAATCTATTTATGAGAAGGAAATGTTGGCAATACTACATGCACTAAAGAAATAGTGACTGTATCTAATGGGAAGACACTTCAAGCTAAAAAATAATCAAGATAGTCTTAAATTTTTTTTGGAACAATGACTATCTTTAGAAGAGAAAAAAAAATGGGTCACAAATATGTTGGGTTATGACTTTGAAATCATCTACAAAAAAGGGAAGCTAAATGTTGAGCAAATGCACTCTCAAGAAAGGATGAAGAGGTGGAAGCATTGATTTGTGCCATTTATATTATCCAACCATATTGGATAACTAAAGCAAGTGATGAATGCAAGAAGGATGACGAAGTGTGGACACTCATTCAAAATTTGCAGCAAGATCCTAGTACATTAGATACATTTTTTTGGAAAAATGATTCCTTATGGTACAAATATTGCTTATATATTTGTAAGAATTACCAACTAAAACAAAGGATCATTTTGGAATTGCACACTTTTCCTTTAGGAGGACACTTAGGATTTTTAAAAACTTACCACAGGGTGAAGAAAGAATTTTTTTTTTATGGCCATAAATCTGATATTCAAAATTTTGTGGTGGAATGTTTGGTTTTCTAGCAAAATAAGTGGACACAATTAAGACTCAGATCTTCTACAACCTTTATCCATTCCAAGTCAATGTTGGGAGGAGATGTCAATGGAATTTATCATAGGTTTACCTAAGTCTGAAGGAAAAAGTGTCATCATGGTGGTAGTTGATAGACTTACCAATTATGCACACTTTTGTGCATTATCTCATCCATTTAAAGCAAGTACAGTTGCTACTGCATTTATGGAAACAATTCAAAATTGAAATGGAGACCCAAAGATTATTATAAGTGACAAAGATCCCATTTTTACTGGAAATTTTTGGACAAAATTATTTTTTTTTTTGGGTACTCAATAAGCTCATAGATCATCTTATCATCCTCAATCCGATTGTCAAACTGAGATACTGAATACATGTTTGGAAGGAAATCTTCATTTTTTTGTATCTGATAAGAAAATACAATGGGTCAAGTGGTTACATCTCACTGAATGGTGGTATAACACTTCCTTCCATACTACAAAAAAAGTGACCCCATTCATAACACTTTATGGATATCATCCACCGTCCATCACATCATCTTTAAGAGAAAATTCTAAGGTTCAAGTAGTGGAATATCACATCGAGCATCAACAAGAAGTTCTACAACTCTTAAAGGATAACCTAAATTTGGCACAAAATCGAATGAAACAACAAGAAAATCAACATCGTAGCGAGATAATTTTTGATGTAGGAGACTGGGTATTTTTACGGCTATAAACATACAAACAAATGTCCCTCAAGTAAGCTAAGAAGGATAATAAATTATCACCGAAGTACTATGGTCCTTACAAAGTGTGGCTAAATATTGGTACTATGGCATACAAATTGGAGCTTCCCGCTTCTTCACAAGTGCATCTAGTTTTCCATGTTTCATGCTTAAAGAAGGTTATGAGGAAGTAAAATCATATAGGAACCTGAAGAAGTCATGGAAACAAGAAATCGATAGCTACAAAATCGATCAATTTCATAGTATCTCATCAAGTGGGAGAACTTACCCACTGAAGATTCTAGATGGGAGGATGAGAATTTTATACGAAAGCATCATGATCTACTCAAGCATTGAGGACAACACTTTTTTGAAGGATAGGGGCATGTTAGGTCCATATATTACTAGTATAGTCACTTGTTGTTGTTAGTGTAATCCCCTTATTGTTATTGTTGTACCCCTGTAACCCCAATATTGTTATTAATGTGCCCTTACATTATTATTGTTAGGTCGGCTAGGATTATATTGTGATCCCATGGAATCCTATATATAGAAGGAGGTTTTTTCATTTGGATCATCCAAGAATTGTTCATTTATGTAATGTATTGGAGGTTTCCCCCTCAAAGTGGCTGATTTCTAAGGTGTTAATCTCTCTTTTCTTCTATTTTTGGAGTTGGTTTCATAACATTGGGGACTATTTCTTGAGTTAACTCATTTTTTTGTCAGAGATACTACTTTGAGTTTTTTCTTGAAATATTAAAATATCTCCTAAAATAGGAGCTTTGTAAATATTTTTACAAGCTACTCACTAGTGGCCACATAATCAAGACAAGAAAAATAAAAAACAACCCATTCTTTCAAGTAATGATATTTGATCGAAATATGTTTTGTATTTGAATGCATAACATGATTCTTGGAGATGTTGATAGAACTAGTGTTGTCACACAAGTTTGGGATACGTGAATTTAAGTCAACCTTGACGTGTTTGAGGATCTACATCATATAAAGAATTTGAGTATAGTTAGTGGCTACAATTATGTCTTCAACTTTTGTTGTGGATAGAGATATTGAGTCCTTATTTTTTCTCAACCATGATATAAGACAATTACCTAAGAAAAATGCTTCTCTCACAGTACTTTTCCTGTCATCAATGCTACTAGCCTAATCATCAGAAATAGAAGATTTTAAATTGAAATATTTACCTATATCATACCACAAGCCATAGTCTATTTTTCCTTGAAAATATTTGAAAATTCCCTTCATTTCATTCAAATGAATTTATTTTGGACTTGCCTTATGTCTTGTCAATGAAATAGTTTAATACAAAAATCTTCCAATCATTGGTTTGTAATATTTTTGATTCACAATAGGAGATTCATCCTATTTACTTAGTTTAAAACTAGTCAACATGGGGTTACAAACTAGATTGCATTCTTCCATCCAAAATTTCCTTAACGTTTCATTTAGATAACTAGATTGAGAGACGAAGATACCCTTTTTATATTGGTAATTCTCAATCCAAGGCAGAACGAAAAACTCTCTATCACTAACATCTCAAATTCCTTTTTCATTACATCAACAAAATATTATCGAAATTGTTCGAAATCACTTGCAAGGTGTTGGGAAAAATACTGAGGGGGGGGGGGGGGGGGTGAATCAGTATTTGCTGCATATTCAAAACTTTTACTTTTTCTTGCTTCTAAAACCCATACGCTACTTTCCTGAAACAGACTCGCGTATATACGCGGATACCCTTTATGAAACTCACGTATACACAGATATCAAATTATGTCATTAGTTCTTCACTTAAATCATTCCATCATTCATTCATCATATGTTTCATAAACAATAAACATATGCAGTAAGAACAGAGTAAACCATCACACAAAGCATCATACATGAACACCAAGATTTTTAGGTGGAAACCCAAGTCGGGAGAAAACCACCGCTGCCGTTGCTCATCCTTCAATATTTTATTATAGAGAAAACATCTTACAACATATGTGCTGGTGCAGACTCTACCAGCACATAGGCACCCACCTGCGCTCGTTTACCAGCCTCTCCTGGAAGGAAGCTACGACCCCCTGACTCGTTTACCAGCCTCTCCTGAAAGGGAGCTACGATCCCCTGATCTCGTTTACCAGCCTCTCCTGGAAGGGAGCTACGACCCCCTGATCTCGTTTACCAGCCTCTCCTGGAAGGGAGCTACAACTGCCTAACTGAAGGCTACAACCCTCAGCACCTCTATGGACCACGTTTCATCAATTTTCACACTGGATCCAAAGCTTCCTCTAGGACACCATTTGCAGGCCACGTTTCATCATATTTTCATACTGGACTCTTTCCATACTTTTAAACACAGTCAACCATGAAACAGATACATATAACTTACTGACAGATATCAGTAAACCACCAGAACAGATCATATATTTCTTACCATAGACTTCAGCAAACCCAAGTTTGAATACATGCTTTCCCTTCACTGATGTCGCGTATATACGCGCTTCCGTTCACATAAACCCGCGTATACTTCAGTACAAATTACAGAGCTAATTTTATTGCGCATACGCGCTTTATTTTCATCGAAGCCGCGTATATACGCGCTTCCTCTGCGACGAACTAGCGTATAGATCTTCAACTATTATAGAGCAGCATACTTCTTCAGATTAGATATTCAGTTCAGATTTACCCTTTTTCTTCAGACAGATGTTCGCCTCATCTCAGATCTGAGCCTTCCATAAACAGATCTAGCAGATACCAATACATTCCAGATCTAGATCCCCTTCTTTATCATTGGTGCATCATACATTCAGATCTATCATTCAACTATAACCCTTTCCATTCAGATATACTTCAGAGAGAAGTATTCATTCAAGCTCAGACATCTTGCACCCACACACCTGATTTGCACAATGAATTTCTTCTCTTTATATAGGTTTTCCCTTTTTCAATACCAAGAGCCCCTTTTTCAATACCATGAGCCCAAAACCACATTACTTCTGATGGTATTCCTGGACGGGGTCATTTAGACGAATCATAACCCAATACAATGGGTCAATACCATGGTGGTTACCCCTGGTTTTGCACTTTTTGAGCGCTTTTGCCCATACGCGACTTGGAACGTCTATTCCCGCGTGCATACGCGACTTCCCCTAGGAAAATCCGCGTATGCCTAGAGACATACTCTTTTTCATCATAGAATTAGTACATGCTGAATTCCTTTCTTCATTGCCTTCTGTACTCACAAGTCCAACAAGTCAAGAATAACTTCATCAGGTGTATTGTCATCAAGGACAACACATGTCAATAGTCGCATGTCTTCATCTTCATTCAGTGGGTTGCCATCAAGGACAACACTCTGCATCATATTGCCAACAATCTCCCCCTTTGTACTTGATGGCAACCACGATGGTGTTTGGTTACCACAACAGATAGGTACATTAAGAATACAATGACACCATGTCTCACATTCCCCATTTTTTACACCATTATTTCTCTTCATTCAAACACCATGTCACTCTCCCCCTTTGACATCAAGGGCAAAGGGTGGATCAACACCAACATACTCTCCCCCTTTTCTCCGCATGTGGAAGAAGTGTTCTACAGATCTGATATATACTGAAGTGCCCAAGCTCCCCCCGAGTTCATGCTGAATCTTCAAACATATTTTTCAATGAAGTACATGACTCTATGAAATTCCTATCACCAATGACTCATACTTACATCAAGGATCCATCCAAGTGGATTTACTTATAAGACTCAAGTACCCAACCAAGTGGGTTTACACATTTCAACTCAGCTACCCAACCAAGTGGGTTTACAAAATTTGACTCAGCTACCCAACCAAGTGGGTTTACAAATTTGGCAAGTCCTCACATGACTGAATATTACAATTTTACATCATGGGTCTTAACAAGACCTTTTCATCAAATTACAAATATGACTTTAAGACCAACACTAGAAAGACCTCAAGAGAGATCATATATCAGGACCACCATAATGCCAAAAATGCATTATACTCAGCAAAGCTAATGCTCCCCCTGAATCTGTGCATCCAAGCATCCTTTCAAAATGACTACGTCTCCCCCTTAGTTTGTGCATCCTGAACACTTTCACCAACAAATCATCAAAACATCTTCATCAAATCACTAGAAATAGAATTATGAGAACTGGAACACCACCAGAGATACCAAACAGTATCAGAGATACCAAACAGCACTGCAGCTGTGCTAAAGAGAGCTGACTCCAAACAGAAAATTGTCAGCAATCAGTCATACGCGGTTTTCTGTGCATGAAATCGCGTATATACGCGACTGTGTTTCAGGAAACCCGCGTATCCAATCCCATCTTCTAAATTTATGCAGATTTGTTCTTTTGACTGGCAGAGAACACTCCCAGCTTCTGTCTTAGATACTCGAACGCTTCCCTGGGCAGAGGTTTGGTAAAGATATCAGCAACTTGTTCTTTGGAGGGAACATACTCCAACTTACCTTTTGTTCAAGCACTGTTCACGTAAGAAGTGATACTGATGGGAATGTGCTTTGGTTCGAATGCATAAATGTGATTGGTTTGAAATAACATGGCACTTGTATTGTCACACATAATGGAGATAGGAGGTGAACATTTGATTTGAAAGTCTTGTAAGGTTTGCATCATCTAGAGAAGTTGAGTGCAACATGATGCGGCAGCCACATATTCTGCTTCTGCTGTAGATAAGGCAATTGAGCTTTGCTTCTTGCTAAACCAAGATACTAACCGGGGCCCCATATAAAATGCACCACCACTAGTGCTTTTCCGATCATCAACACTTCCAGCCCAATCTGCATCAGTGTATGCATGAAGAGTAAGATCAACATTCTTTGAATACCATAGTCCAAAGTCTTGAGTTCCTTGTAGATATTTGAATATTCTTTTGACAGCCTGAAGGTGGGACTCTTTTGGATTAGCTTGGAATCGTCCGAAAATCCCAACTACATGCATAATGTCTGGTCTAGTCCCAGTGAGATAAAGTAGACTTCCTATCATTGATCTGTATTCTGGTTGATTCACCGTGGGAGAATCATCATGAGAGAACTAAGATTGCATCCTATCATTGGTGTACTTACAGTTTGCATTCTTCCATGCCATACTTTCAAAATTTGCTTAAGATATTTTGCTTGAGATAGAATATACCATCTCATAGCTTGATGCACTTGTAAGCCAAGAAAGAATGTTAGTTCCCCAAGTAAAGACATTTCAAATTTTTGCTGCATATTAGAAGCAAATTTCTGACTCATAGACTCTTCATTACTTCCAAAAATGATATCATCAACATATACAACCACAATCAATAGCTTGTCATTTTCAGTTTTTGTGTATAAGTTGCTATCAGCAGACCCTTTTGAAAATCCTTGTTGATGAAGATATTTTTCAAGACAATAGTACCATGCCCTTGGAGCTTGTTTGAGACCATATAGAGCCTTTTTAAGTCTAAAAACAAGTTTTCCATCATTTCCCAAAATGAATCCTTCTGTTTGTTCTATATAAACTTCCTCTTCTAGATCACCATTGAGAAAAGCAGATTTAACATCCATTTGATAAAATTTGAATTGTTGAAAGCTTGAAAAGGCAAGAAACATTCTTATGGCTTCAAGTCTAGCTACAGGAGAAAATGCTTCTTCAAAGTCTATACCTTCTTGTTGAGCATACCCTTTACAAACAAGTCTAGCTTTGTTTCTAATAACATCTCCATTTTCATTTAACTTGTTTTTAAATATCCATTTTGTTCCAATAACATTTTTATCATGTGGTCTTGGTACCAATTCCCAAGTGTCATTCGTTTCAATTTGATCAAGCTCTTCATCCATGGCATGATTCCAACATTCATATTTGTTCGCTTCATTGACATTGTGTGGTTCAATTGTGGATAGAAGTGCCAGATTACTAGAAGATCCTACAAGAGTTCTCCTTGTTTGTACACTAGATCCTTTGTCACCCAAGATTTGAGATTCTAGATGGTTCTTTTGAACATATCTCGATGGAGCTTTTCCAGATAAATCATCTCCAGATTCTTCATTGGGTTCACTGTCTGTATTATTTCTATTTGATGTAGAAGGATATACGTCATCATCACCTTCATCTGTTGCTTGTTTTTCTTCTTTTGAAGCTGCAAGAGACTCATCAATAACAACATCAATACATTCAACAATCTTTCGAAGTCTTCTATTGTAACATTTGTATGCTTTACTTTGAGAAGAATAACCAAGGAGTATACCTTCATCTGCGCTTGGTTCAAACTTGCCAAGATTTTCATCATTATTTTTGATAAAGCATTTGCTCCCAAAAACTTTAAAATGCTTCATAGAGGGAGGATTACCATACCAGAGTTCATATGGCGTTTTGTCACTATTTACCCAAACATGAGCCTTGTTGAGAATGTTAACTGGTGTATGTGCTGCTTCACCCCAGAACATGTCAGGTGCTTCAGAATCATCAATCATAGCTCTAGCCATTTGTTGAATGGTTCTATTCATTCTTTCTGCTACGCCATTTTGTTGTGGAGTGCCTGCTATAGAGAACTGTATTTTTATCCCATGTTGTTCACAAAATTCAAAGAATTCATTTGATGAATATTCTCCTCTCCTCGATCGCATCTAAGACACTTGATTTTTAGATCTAATTCATTTTCTCGCCTATGCTTTGAAGCTCAAATTTTTCAAATGGGCTTGATCTTTGTGTTTAATGAACCCGATCCAACACATTCTAGAGTAGTCATCAATAAATAAGATATAGTATTTCCCACGTAATGAATTTTTCCCTATAGGTCCAAGTGATATGTCGAGATGAATGAGTTCAAGAGGCTTACTTGATGATCTTTCTTTTGGCATTAAATCGTACTGTCTCGCTTACCAAATTGACAAGATTTGCATATGATACTTTCTGGAAGATTGACTTTGGGAAGATCACGAACAGCTTGAAGTCTGCTTGCTTTGTTGATTTGAGAGAAAATCAGATGCCCCACCCTTCTATGCCATAGCCAATTTTCTGATGACTTGCTCAAGTAACATTGATCTATGCTGTTCAGTACATATAGGTTGCTTGGATTTCTTTTTCCTTTAATAATGATTTTACCTGTATCAAGATCAGGAACCACACATTCTTTTGAACTAAAGACCACTTCTGTTCCTTGATCACACATTTGACTTACACTTAATAGGTTATGCCTTAATCCATCCACATACATGACATTTTTAGCCTTTACCTCTTCTTTTTTTTCGTAAATACTCGACCCTTTTCCTTTAATTATAGCAAAGGAGTATCTTTTCCAAATGTAACTTTCTTTTCCTTTCTAGAGCATCATATGCAAGAAGTTTTCTTTTGTCACCTGTCATGTGTCTTGAGCACCCACTATCAATGTACCATTGATTTTCTTCACCTTCTACAAATAATGCTATCCCACAATTTGCAACCTGTATTTCTTTCTTTTTCCATACTTTAGAGCTTGAGGGAACATGTTCTTTTGGCTAGACCTTGCTCCTGCATTCAGATTATTCATGACCAAAGTTATTGCAATAAGTACATTCAACTTCATTTTGAAGAGGAGAAAAGTTGTTATAGGTGTTCTTCTTTGGTTCAATATTCATCCTTTTCTTTCTTTGCTTCTCTTTGTCATGTTGGTTTTATATGCAACGCATTGAACAACTTTATGACCAAAATTGTGACATGAGAAACATTGAACATTGAAGTAGAAATTTCTGTGATCATGAAATCTTCTATTAGAATTTACCTGTTGGTTGTAGCCTTTTTGAACGATCTCCTTGTCAGTGTTCCTCGAATTGAGATGATCATGCTTTACCTGTAAAGATCCTTTGTTCCCTTGCTGAGTGGCTGCATGTAGAGAACCAGTTGTGGCTGCTTTTAGAAAGTTTGGTACTGAAGTCTGGGAAGATTCCCCAGTATATCCAAGACCTGTTTTTATAAGAGGGGACCGTTGTACCTTGATAATCTCATCTAAGGTTTTTGAACCTTTAGCAAATCTAAGATTGAAAGATTTCACTTTCTCATTATCTTTTCTTAGATTTACTACTTCACACTCCAATTCCTCAATGCGTTTTTCTTTTGATTCAAGCTGATTTTCTTGAGTCTCTATGATTATGTTCTTTTCTTCTAGGCTTACTTTGAGTTGAGTGTTTTCTTCACGAAAATTGTTTTCTTCTAGAGCATTCACAAAAGTATCCTTTTCTTCTCTAAATTCTTGTTCACATTCTTGCATGATTTCCCATACTTTTGCACCAAGATTTTGCAGATAAGCTTTTGTTTGTACCTTCCAGAATATTAGATTGCTTCCATTGAATAAAGGTACTATACATACTCCTTCATGACTTCCCATTGCGACGGATCTCCTTTAAGCGATCAAGCTTCTGCACAAGGACCTGCTCTGATACCAATTGTTGGGAAAAATACTGAGAGGGGGGGGTGAATCAGTATTTACTGCATAATCAAATCCTTTTACTTTTCATTCCTTAAAAAACCCATACGCTACTTTACTTCAGTAAACCAGCGTATATACGCGGATCCCCTTTATGAAACTAGCGTATACAGAGATTTAGATATGTCATTAAATCTTCACTTAAATCATTCCATCATGTATTCTTCAGATATTCAATAAGCAGTAAACAGGTGCAGTAAGAACAGAATAAACCATCACACAAAGCATCACACATGAACACCAGGATTTTTAGGTGGAAAACCAAATCGGGAGAAAACCACCGCTGCAGTTGCTCAGCCTTCAATATTTTATTATAGAGAAAACATCTTACAACATATGTGCTGGCGCAGACTTGACCAGCACGCAGGCACCCACCTGCGCTCGTTTACCAGCCTCTCCTGGAAGGGAGCTACGACCACCCCCCCGACTCGCTTACCTTTACCTACCTCTCCTGGAAGGGAGCTACAACCCCCTGCTCTCGTTTACCATCCTCTCTTGGAAGGGAGCTACGAACCCATGCTCTTATTTACCAGCCTCACCTGGAAGGGAGCTACAACCCCCTGACTGAAGGCTACAACCCTCAGCACCACCATGGACCACGTTTCATCAATTTTCACACTCGATCCAACAACTTCAATAGAGCACCATTTACATAAAGCATGTCATCATATTTCTATACCGGACTCTTTCCATACTTGCCACGTCAACCATGAAACATACATATAACTTACCGACATATATCAAATGAACTACCAAAACAGACGTAGATTTCTTACCAAGGTACTTCAAGAACCTGTTGAATATGTCGATAAAATGCTGTATACGCGCTTCCATTCACATAAACCCGCGTATACTTAGAAATGCGAGATAATTACGTTGACACACGCTTTCTTTCAACAAGCCGCGTATATGCGCATCATACAACTAGCGTATAGATCTTCAACTATTATAGAGCAGCATACTTCTTCAGATTAGATATTCAATTCAGATTTACCCTTTTTCTTGAGACAGATGTGCGCCTCATCTCAGATCTGAGCCTTCCATAAACAAATCTAGCAGATACCAATACATTCCAGATCTAGATCCCCTTCTTTATCATTGGTGCATCATACATTCAGATCTATCATTCAACTGTAACCCTTTCCATTCAGATATACTTCAGAGAGAAGTATTCATTCAAGCTCAGACATCTTGCACCCACACACCTGATTTGCACAATGAATTTCTTCTCTTTATATAGGTTTTCCCTTTTTCAATACCATGAGCCCAAAACCACATTACTTCCAATGGTATTCCTGGACGGGGTCATTTAGACGAATCATAACCCAATACAATGGGTCAATACCATGGTGGTTACCCCTGGTTTTTCACTTTTTGAGCGCTTTTTCCCATACGCGACTTGGAACGTCTATTCCCGCATGCATACGCGACTTCCCCTAGGCAAATCTGCGTATGCCTAGAGACATACTCTTTTTCATCATAGAATTAGTACATGCTGAATTCCTTTCTTCATTACCTTCTGTACTCACAAGTCCAACAAGTCAAGAATAACTTCATCAGGTGTATTGTCATCAAGGACAACACATGTCAACAGTCGCATGTCTTCATCTTCATTCAGTGGGTTGCCATCAAGGACAACACTCTGCATCATATTGCCAACACAAGGATAATCTCATTTACATACCACAAAATAATCAGAAAGTGATCATCTTCAAATTTAATGTACACATTTTTATCAACGTTCCCTCTTTTAAAACCTTGTAGCTCGAGATATTTTTCTAATATGGCATACCATGATCTTGGAGCTCGTTTCATCCCATATAAAGCTTTTCTCAATCTATGCACATACTCTACATTCTCCGAGACTAAAAATCCTTTTGGCTTTTCCATATACACTTCTTCTTCCAAGTCTCCATTAAGGAAGGTTGATTTCACATCTATTTGATATACTTGTATGTTCTTATAACTAGAAAATTCTAAAAAAATTATAATGGCTTTCATTCTTGCTATTGGTGCAAATGTGTCTTCAAATTCTATTCCTTCTATCTGTGCATAGCCCTTGCAGACCAATATTTTTTTGTTTCTGAAAACTTTACCTTCCTAATTTAGCTTATCATTTAAATCCCATTTGCTTCCTGCAATATTTTTATCCTTGGGGTTTGGGACAAACTCCAAAGTGTTATTTTTCTCAATTTGTTCAAATTCTTCATTCAATTCCTTCACCCAAAACTTATCTTCACTAGTCTGATTGAGATTTTTGGCCTAAATTTGTGAGGGCAGTGTAATATTTGCATGACCAAAACTTCCAATGAATTTCCTTTTAGTTTGCACACTAAACCTTCGATCAGAATATTTTTTAGTTTTTGGGTTTTATTTTTTCACATACTTGGATGGGTTCTTTTGCCTTTGTGTTGTATCTTCTTCCTCATTATCTTCTACAACTTCTTATTCTTCTTGATTTACATATATGAGTACATAATACTCCTCATCATTTAAATTCTTGTTTTCTTTAGATTTCACTGTATGAGGTAGTGTTTCATCAACTATGAGATTGATGCAATCATCAACCCTATATGTCCTCTTGTTGAAGCACTTGTAGCAATGTTCTTGACCAAATATACAATTAATATACGCTCATATGATTAACAGTTGAAATTTCCAAGGTCTTTATCATTTATCTTGATATAACATTTACTCTCAAATATCATGAAATGTTTTAGAGATGTTGGTCTTCCTTTCCACAACCCATAAGGGGTTTGTGATTGTTAGGTTTGAGTTGTGTTCTTTTTGTTAACTAAAAATTCACTTGAGTTTCTTCTCCCTAGAAGATGTGTGTCACCTTTCCTTCCTCCATCATTGCATTGGCCGTCTCCTAAATTCTTTTTGTTTCCTTTAAACTACCCCATTCTATTGTGGCATTCTTGACATTGAGTATTTCCTCTTTATGATAATTTTTCATAGAAATGTTCAAAGTATTTCGATCTCAATTATCCTCCTCTTTAATAGCTTAAGTATTTAATATTAAGTTCCTTCTCATTCTAAATTTTAGCGTTAAATAGTTTCAACTTACTAAGGGCTTCTAAATTTTCTTTAGGAAACATTATCCAAGTAACCCTAGTAAAATCATTAATAAATAAAATAATGTATCTTTCTCCTCTTAGGCTATTTTTTCTTGTGGGAACGCAAATATTCAAGTGAGTCAAATCCAAAGGTTTAGAAGATGATAAACTCATTTATTTTGAATTTTTTTCTTATCTATTCTACAAATTGAAAAGAATTTCATATTGGGCTATTAGTCTTTAATAGTCTTGGTAATCCTTTGACTACCGTTTCTTAATAATTTTGACTACTCTGAAAATTTACATGCCCCAACCTTTTTTTCCACAGCCATGTTTGATCGATTTTTCATAAGTAGAAATTCACTTTTGAATCATCAAACACACAAACCTTGTTGTGAACTTTCATTTCCTTTCCTATCAACTTTCCATTCTCATATTTTTATATCTCATAGTCTTTTTAGTGAAAATCCACATCATAGAAATTTTCACACATTTTACTTACACTTAGTAATTTGTGCTTGAGACCATCGACATATAGGACATTTTTTTCTTGGTTTCATCCAGTCGGACTATGCCCTTTCCTTTAATTTATTCTAGGGAATTATTTCTGAATGTGAGATTTCCTTTGCTTTTCTATTTTAGAAACAAGAACTTACACTTGTCTCCACTCATATTCTTAGAGAAGCTACTATCTACATACCATTTTCCTTTATGGTTATGTTTCCATAAAGGAAAATGGCACTCCTCAATTTCTTAGTCTTATGTTTCCACCTCTTCATGTCTCTTCGATGTAATGACTATTCAAAGATCTATTATAGATATATATTTTTTTCTTTCATTTTCCTTGTGTCCAAATTTATTACATTTAAAAAAATAAATTTCATTTAGCAGGGGGAAAATGAGTTTGTATGCCCATAAAAGTAATTTCTAAACCTAGGATTTTAATAGCATCTAGCTCTGAAATTTTCATATCTTCCAACTTTGACACTTCTACAGTTGATGGATTTACATAGAAAAATGTGACATGAATAACAATGTCCATAGAACAATTTTGGCTACCTGATATTTGACAATTGATGATCTTGAACAAATGTATTGTACCTTAGATGTCTTGTTGGTTGATTTACATATATTTGTGGAGGATTATTTGAAAACTTGACAGGCTTGCTCCATTGTTAAGTGCTTCTGTGACTTTTCTTCCATTTATCATCACTGGCTCTTCATTGTAATTCCATTTTTTTTTTTTGATACCCTAGAATCCTTTGGAATGATAATAGCCTTTGCTTTAAAATATTATTGTGTTTCATGGTATCCCACACCTACCTTATTTTTTGGAGAACTTTGATTGCTCATAATATGGTTTATTTTCTTTGTTCCTTCAATAAATGTTTTTGTCCAAATCCTTATTAATTTTGGACTTATCATGGTATGTTACCAGAGCTAATATTTACTTCTAAACTATGGAAATTCTTTCCCATTCAAATATTAATACATTAAAAACCTCTTCTTTCAATTTGGCATCGTCAAACTTGAGTTTCAGCGAAAAAAACTACTTTTTAGATGTTTCCAGAATCATTTTCTATTGCTTCTTGGTCAAATATTGTTTCAAGGTTTTACTCTCATCTTCTAGATTATTATAATTATTTTCCTTTTCTTCTAATTTTTGTGCCAAATTGTCTTTACTCTTAATAGCTTCTTCAAGTTTTTCTCTTTTATAAAAAAAATCTTCATTATCAGAGTGGCACATACCTTCTTTATCTCATAACAACTTCTCTTTTAGTTGTGTGTTCTTCCTTCCGACCCTCTTTAATTCATCAAGAGCATTGATGAGTTCTTCTTCTTCCTCGACGTTTGAGTTGTTCTTGGATTTATACATAGATTAAAATTCAATGAGTAATAATTCATCAACCTCATCTTCAGAAGACTCTTTATTATTTCCTTCTAATGTAAAACTATCCTCTTTGGAGTAGAGCCCCTTTTTTATTGAAAGAATTCTTCTTATGAGATTTTGAGCTTTATCTCTAGGATTTTTATCCTTTTCCTTTGTTTCCTTCTCTCTATAATGGAAGTTGGAGTAAAACTCCCAAATGTTCCACATTCAAAGCATTGGAAGGGTATATTTCCCTTATACTTTCCTAAAAAATGTTTTAGCTTTCTAGCAAACTAAACCAACTCTTGATCAAATTCAGAGTTGGAACATTCTTGGTGATATATGTGTTCCTTAGTATTGTTTTATTCTTCAAATGCTACATCATTTGGCTCTACCTTCTCTTTTTCTCTTCTCATCTCATAGGATGTTAGAGCTCCATGTAGCAGGTTCATTAAAAGAGACTTCAAGTCTAAGATCTCTTCTATATATGAGACCATAGTTGAGTCTCATGGGTATATATATCAATACCTTATTGATAACTACTTCATTCATGAGTTCTTCTCCAAATCCTTTAATATTATTTTCTACCTCACCACTCTAAGAAAATATTATGGTATATTTTCTTCTCCATTAATTCTTAAGCTCTAAAACCTTATTCTGATTTCTTGAAGCTTGAATTTATTAACTTTCTCATATCCTTTATAACTATAATAAAGCTTGTAGCATAATTTCTTGGTTGACTTAATGTGCATTACGTTTAGTAGTTCATGTTAGTTAAGACCAAATAGAATTGAATTCTTGGCCTTTTCATTGTTCCCATAAACATTTTTACCATTTGCATCTATAGGAGGGGTTTCTAGGACAATATAATCAACTAATACATAACACCAAACATCTACACCTTGGGACATCAGATAGGTTTCCATACTGAATTTACAGAATACATAATTTGTACCATCAAGGATTGATATCTTACTTGAATAAGCATCTTGGATTTCTGGTTTAGCCACGATTCCCTACTATTTTTTCTTCTAGTGGTTAACCTATTCTTGAACAAACCTATATCTGATACCATTTATTGGGATCATGATTTATATTATAGTAAAAATCAAAGGTGTTAGTAAACATACACATTTCAACACTTAATAGATCCTTGAGTGGCGGTTAAGCACATGTTGTGAAACCCACAAGGAGAATTTCCAAGTCCAAGAAGGGGAGCTAAAATTTTACCATATTTTTTCACAATTTTTTTGTAATATCACTTGTTTCCTAAGAATCCCCTTAAAATATAAGAATTTTTGGATGGGGCCAATCTTGCATAACTACAACTTTCTTGGAATCAACTCATAGTCTTACTTGACTTACAATGTTTTCCAAATATTCGAACTTAGGAGCCCAAAAAGAAAATTTGGAATGCTTCATAAATAATTAGTAATTTTGAAAGAGTTGCAATGAATTATCAACATGCTATATGTGTAGTTCCCATGATTTATTGTAGATTAAAATATTGTTGAATAATACTAGAAAAAAATTGCATAGAAATGCTTTGAAAATTTTGTTCATGAGCCTCTGGAAGGTGGATGGAGTGTAATAAATGTTGAAATTAACCACAAGAAACTAATAATAAACTTCATATGTTGATTGTTGAAAGGTTTTCTCCACGCTTTTCATCTAGAAGATCATTAATAATTTGGATAGGAAAATTTTCCTTTATTGTCAACTGAATAAGACCCCTAAAATTAGGACACAAGCACTAGGTTCCATCCTTCTCTAATATCATGACTAAAAGTGATGAGTAAGGGCTTGTATTAAGTTGTCTGAACTCCATTGTAACAACCTCTTCCCACATCTACCCAAGTAACTAGAAAACCAACCTAAACATGTGATGAGTGGCTACTAATATGAGATTAAACCTCCTATATGACCTTAGGGAAGTGGAACCAACAGAAGCACTAAAAAAACACCTTACACTACATCATTGACATCCCCAGGAGGTAACCCAACCTTCCAGGGCCCTGTTCCCTAAGGGGGAACCGATGTTTAGCCACTTTGAGGCTGAGCCATGGGAATCTGAGGGAAATTTAGCAGCTATAGACCCTATAGCTCCGAGTTAGACTTGTCAAGGTAGTGACTAAGATTCAAAAAATCAAATTTCCGCCTGTAGCTCTGGGATATGTGCCACATTTTCAACCCCTGAGTCCAAGTCACTGCCTAGAATTTCTTGTAACTTCAAGAAAGGGTAAATAATGTTACAAAAAATATATGGAAGCAATCAAATCAATCAGAACTCATCTGACCCCACCCAACCATGATAAGCATTCCGTCAAACATGTCATAAACATAACATCTACAGGCATAAACAAGAGATTTAAGAAAAGGGGTCTCTTTCTTATCTGAGAATGGCTAAGAATAATTTATCTCCTACATAATAAGGTATCATACAATCACTTTTACCATAGATACATGTGATAATCTGTAATATTCCTTTTTGGGGATTCTTAAGATTATATTTCAGAGATGGACTACAGAGGAATTTACTGGTTATGTCACCTATAAAAATAGGGTGAAAACCAAAGGCTACCTGGCCAACTGTAGACCCTTCCTATAGAACTTGGAATAATCCCTTTTAGGAATTTCAACAAGATCTTCAATGAAAATGTTGTATAAGAAAATATGAGCAAGAATAACACAGATCAGGGATGGGAACTCCTCATTTATGTTGTATGTGACTTATATATAGAATTTCAGCTGAAAAAAATCATTTTAGGCACATTAAACAGATCTCCCAAAATCAAGACTATCTAGAAATCAGCCAAAGAGAGAGGTTGCTGCAACATGAAAACCCCATCTACTAGAATTGCACAGTTTTGATTGAAACTTAGAAGAGGACAGCCAAAGATATGATAATTTGGAGATATAACAGTAAATCAGATTTATATTTGATCTTATAGCCTCAACAGAAGATTACAAAAGGAACTAGGGAAAAATCCCTTCAGAAATTTGAGCTGCAACTAGTAACAAACTGCAGAAATACATAGACAGCGTTATTTTTCAGATGGTTCAGATGTTGTACATTAAATTCCAGATCTCTGAAATATGTATGGATGAAACATTAGATCTAATATAGATCTGGAAACTATAAGACTTTAAGAACAAGATCCAATTGGAATTACATCAAAATATTGCATAATAGGTTGTAGATCTGAATTACATTTTGTAGTGCTGCAGAAAACCCAGAAATTTCTGAATTAGATAAATTTTATTGCTGAAAGAGATCAGATCTATAGAGACATGGATCAGTAACCCAATCCACAGATCACCAAGGGAAGGCAAGCCTAACACCAAGATATCTTCCTCCAAAATGATAGCACACTGAAATAAGAAAGCCCTCTCACAAAATAACACAGTATTGAGCAGAAATTACACAGAGGGTGAATGAGACTGAATAAATTGAATGAAATTATAGATCTGATACAAAATATGGATCTGATATCTCTTTGGAGGCTGAAGAACACACTCCAATAGAGAAAGCCTCTAAAAACAAGCTTGATCTAAGCAAATCTAGAACACCACTTGCTACAAAAGATAGCAGCTGCAAAACCCTCAATGGGCCAGCACTGCTCATGAAAGATAGAGCTTGGCCTCAAACCAGATAGTGTCCTACTTCAGCAAAGAACTCCTCAAATGATCCAAAAGGGAAGAGATGAAACCCATAAACAGGAATTCCAATCACAATCCTCCACTGAACAACAGAGAATGGTATTTGTCTAAACAGAAAAATACTTCATAAATATGATCTATCAAAAACCTCTTCATGTTGCTCTCCTCCTTCTTTTATAACATGAGAAAGCCCTTGCAAAGCCTAAACAACTTTGATGAGTTAGCCCTCTTCACATTAGAGGCTCCCTTCTAGAACTGCGCAGTCCCTTTTGGAGATGCAATGAACCTAGACAACACAGTTGACTTGGTCAAGGTGGACCCAATCTTTGGTTCAAACCTCTTTCACACCTGCGAGTGATTATGTACATAGCCCTAATTTGTCTTTGTTCACATGGGCATTGATTTATTCATAATTTTTAGGAGTTTTAAATGTCCTCCTTTGTTCATTTATTCATAAAACATAAATAAAATCAAAATTGAATGTCTCCTCTTAGCTAAGGCTAAGTAGGAACATTACAGTCCTCCCCTCCAAAATGTTGCTTGTCCTCAAGCAACTGACAGGGTAAGAGCTATAGTTCTTCTCCTTCTCCATTGATGGCACCTTCAAGAATCAAGATTTCATCATGGATTAAGTGCTCACCAAGCCAATACATCAAAAACTGCTCCTCCAATGCCAACATGATAGGTGCATAGTCTGCCCCTTCAGGAGTGTAAAACTCAACAGAAATGAACATGGGTGAAGCAATGTCATATCTGAAACATGTATCGTGAAGTACAAGATAAAGTTCCATCCCATGTGGCATATGTACACTAATTAATCTTTTCCCATACATACCCATAAACAATACCAATATGTCATCTATGTATGGAAGCAAAATCACATATAGGCAAGCTGAAAGTTGCACTTGAGGAGGTGGGTCACAATCCCACATAAGGTACCAGCACAGTGCACTCCTTATTTTGAGTAGATCTGAGTGTGATAGGTGGTACTCCCACCACATCTTTTCTGCATGGGTCACTTTGACATGGCTGAAAGTGAAGCCCTCATTAGGTGCTTTTGGGAAGCACCCATCATTATAAATAATCTCCCTTTGCACCTCAAGGTAGTGGCCAGCTTTGGAATTTTTATTGGCCTCATCATTACCTTGAGATATGCATGTAATATTGCTCCTTGTAGGAGCCATGACCTGCATAAATATGGTAAGAGAATGTGCCAAATCAGAAAAAAATAAACTTGCTCCACAAGATCAGATTTCTTACCATACAAGTCTCCCACACACATAGAGTTAGGCACATGCTTTTCTCCTCTTTTGAGAGAAGAAAGAGATGGCTGAAATGTCTCCTGCATAGGATCCCTTGGCTGCCCCATCTCCACATAACTATTGCACTCTTGTAAGTGCTAATGTATTTCCTCCCAATCATAATGCTAATGTATTTCTTCCTCCATACCCCCCCAATCAAAACTCTTCAAGATTAGGGAGTAGATTTTTGCTGACTGCACGTAGCTGGAAAGGAACTCCTTGTGTGCTCTTTGTAGTATCTCTTACTTAATCTTGGAGGCTTGAGACAAGAATACTTTACCAAGATGATAGATGACCCCTTCATGGACCAAATAGCCTCCTCCTTGCTTTATGCCATCTAAGATCATCCCGGTGTGCAGATCTTTGGAGTAATCCACAAGGAGTTGAGATCTCCAATATGGATCTACACTTCTCAACAAAGACAACACTGTTGATGCATCTATGGTGGTGCTTGCCTTGTTGCTACTTATGTCTTTGGCACTATGCATGCAAAAAAATTTTTTGGGAAGGATAACCCTCCCCCTTGCTTCCTCCCACAGCGCTGTGACTCTTTCTTCCATTGTTTCAGCACTTGGTGAAGCTTTCCCCACATAGTCTAATGGCAACCCAAGTGGCTTGCCATGCTATAGGAATGTCCCTTGCAACATTCTCATAAAAATGAGATAAGGAACTGTGAGGTCCCTGCCCCCACTGTGCAATTCCATATTTGTTGTGTGGGTAGAATCATCAAGTGAAGGGTAGGTGTGCATGCCTTGAATGATTTGTTGTTTCCCACCCTTCAAATCCACCCATTCCATCTGCAAGGCCTTCCTATCAGTGGTGACTTTTCCCAAATTAATCGACCACTAGACATCCAAGATGATGTTGGTGTCTGGTATGTCCACTAAAAAGAAGTGGTCCTCCAAAGTGTACGTCCCCATAGTCATAGAAAGTGATGGAACATACTGCATGCACTGCATAGTTCTATCTCCTGAAACCAAAACAGAGAACCCATAAAAAGTGTCAGTGGGTATCCCTCTCCTTTGCACAAAGTGAGCATCAATAAAGTTTTGGGTTTCCCCACTATCAATCAGAATAGATACTCTTTGGTTCATAAATGAACCTTGCACTCTAAGAGTCAAATACTTGGGCACTCCTATCAAAGAAGCAAGAGTCCCACTGGTTGGAGAAAATGCTCCTTCTTCTTCTTTGGATGATGATGGATCCTCCTCCTCATCATCACCAGCGCTGTGACCTCTTCTAGGTCCATCATTTCCCTCCTCCTCCTCACAATCAGAGAAGACTTCAATATAGTGTGCTCTTCCAGCAACACATCTATGTCCTGGTACCCATGGCTCTTGACAAGTGAAACATAATTTTTTTTTCCTCAACTCCCTCCAGAGATCATTGTCAAGAAGCTTTTTCTGTGAGCTCTCCTTGGGTGGAGCAACTTTCCCCTCCTTCCCTTTAGGAGAGTGAGTGGCTTTGCTTGGGAATGTTGCCTTTGCCTTTGGCAAGGCATCTTGGAGATCTCTAGTTCTTTCAATGGCATCATGCAAAGTGGTGGGCTTGGTAGACTTCACCAACCCATGCAGAGGTACTTCCAGGCCATCAATGAACATATAGACTCTCCTTGCTACTGAAAGATCAGGAACCATTACGGAAAACCTCAGGAATTCAGAGATATAGGCCTCAACATCTCCTGTCTGTTTAAGCTTTGCAAAGCTTATGAAAGGGGCCTCCGAATCCTTCCGATCAAATATCTCCACTATTCTCCTAGTGAACTCAGCATAAGTGGACACATTTATGTGCCCTAATGTAGAAATTCCATGAAAGCACCAGTTGTGGGCTTCTCCATCAAAATGCAGCACAACAATCTTAATGGCTTCTGCTTCAGGCACTTTATTCAACTGGAAATAGATGTCCAACTTTTCCACCCATGCTTTAGCTGAACAAGAGGGTGATCCATCGAAATTAGGTAAGAGGAACCTTCCCATGGTGTGGTGCCTCCCATGAATGAAACCTCCATCTCTGCACTGCTACCATGGCCTCCTCTAGTCCTTGAGATGGCAGAAGTCTTGAAAGCTCAAGTTATCCTTAAACCTTTGACTTTGTGAATCATATTCTACAAAGTAGCCTTCCAAAGAGGTTGGCTCTTGAAGCCCTTCATTCTCTATAGCCAAGAAGGCAGGAATTGTAGAGCATTGTGAGATCTATGGAACTTGTGGCAAGCTCAAAGGTTGTCCAGTTCCATACTGAGACATTTCAGAACTTTCTCCTTAATGGAGTCTTCCAAGGGACTCTCTCATTCGATCTATCCTAATCTCCTTTATCTCCTTGGACAGATATTGCATAGCTTCCAAGAGATTTTTTTGCAGACTCTTTTGCCTCCTTATCTTTATCATTCATTAATTCAGGGGCTTTCCCCTTATCTTGATGCTTGTCAAGGTCAACAGTAGTATAGTCATATTTTCCATGAATTCCATTCTGGTATCTCCTCTCCCTCTTAGAAAGAGGATCTTCATCTTTATAATGGAGCATGACTGAGGCTCCAATGCTAGCACAGGCTGTGCCAAGAGTGGAGCTCCGATACCACTGTAATATTCCTTTTTGGGGATTCTCAAGATTTTATTTCAGAGATGGAATATAGAGGAATTTGCTGGTTATGTCACCTCTAAAAAGAGGGTGAAAACTAGAGGCTACCTGGCCAACTATAGACTCTGCGTATAGAACTTGGAATAATCCCTTTCAGGAATCTCAACAAGATCTTCAATGAAAGAGCTGTATAAGAAAATATGAGCAATAATAACACATATCAGGGCTAGGAACCTCTCATTTATGCTTTATGTGACTTATATACGGAATTTCAGCTGAAAAAAATCATTTTAGGCACATTAAACATATCTCCCAAAATCAAGACTAGCTAGAAATCAGCCAAAGAGAGGCTGCTACAACATGAAAACCCCAGCTACTAGAATTGCGCAGTTTTGACTGAAACTTAGAGGAGGATGGAAAAATATATGATACTTCAGAGATATAATATTAAATTAGAGTTATATTTGAGCTTATAGCCTCAACAACAGATTACAAAAGGAACTAGGGAAAAATCCCTTCAGAAATTAGAGCTGCAACTAGTAACAAACTGCAGAAATACAAAGACATCGTTATTTTTTAGATGGTTCAGATACTCTACATTACATTTCAGATCTATGAAATATGTATGGATGAAACATCATATCTAATACATATTTATAAACTATAATACTTTAAGAACAAGATCCAATTGGAATTACATCAAAATATTGCATAATAAGCTGTAGATCTGAATTACAATTTGCAGTGCTGCAGAAAACTCAGATATTTCTGAAGATAAATTCTATTTCTGAAAGAGATCAGATCTATAGAGACATGGATCAACAACCCAATCCATGGATCACCAAGGGAAGACAAGCCTAACACCAAGAGATCTTCCTCCAAACTGATAGAAAACTGAAATAAGAAAGCCCTCTCACAAAATAACGCAGTATTGAGCAGAAACTGCGCAGAGGGTGAATGAGACTGAATAACTTGAATTAAATTACAGATCTGATACAAAATATGGATCAGCTATCTCTTTGGAGGCTGAAGAACACACTCCAATAGAGAAATCCTCTCAAAACAAGCTAGATCTAAGCAGATCTAGAACACCACTCGCTACAAAAGATAGCAGCTGCAAAACCCTCAATGTGCCAGCGCTGCTCATGAAAGATAGAGCTTGGCCTCAAACCAGATAGTGGCCTACTTCAGAAAATAACTCCTCCAATGATCCACAAGGGAAGAGATGAAACCCCTAAACAGGAATTCCAATCACAATCCTCCACTGAACAACAGAGAATGGTATTTGTCTAAACAGACAAATACTTCAGAAATATAATCTATCAACAACCTCTTCATGTTGCTCTCCTCCTTCTTTTATAACATGAGAAAGCCCTTTCAAACCCTAAACCACTTTGATGAGTTAGCCCTCTTCACATTAGAGGCTCCCTTCTAGAACTACACAGTCCCTTTTGGAGATGCAATGAACCTAGACAACGCAGTTGAATTGGTCAAGGTGGACCCAATATTTGGTTCAAAACTCTTTCCCACCTGCAAGTGATTATGGACATAGCCCTAATTTGTCTTTGTTCACATGGGTATTGATTTATTCAGACTTTTTAGGATTTTTACATGCCCTCCTTTATTCATTTATTCATAAAACATAAATAAAATCAAAATTGAATGTCTCCTCTTAGCTAAGGCTAAGTAGGAACATTACATAATCATTTATAGGAAAAAACATGAATAGAGAAATACATCATGACTAATCGAATACTTTCTTATAATCAACAAATTAATAACAGAAATACCATGAATATAATAACAATGAAATATATACATAAACTAGTATATTTGCGTATTGAATACCGGAGAAATGAGCTCTTTACTATTGAATGTAAAAGAAAAACGGGAATGGGACTTCCACGTTCCACCCGACCATAGACATGGCTAAGCCAAATCTAACTTCAGCCAGTCACCCCCATGCCATATTCCAAGCATGAATGTGGGACTTTATCAAACACATCAATCAACACCACACAATGTCTATAGAGACAAAAATCTCTCAACCCCAAACCAGTGATTCAACCTCACAGTCGTACATCACTAACTGTCAAGGATTGGTCTCTATCCAAGTTGTTTCATGTCTCTAGAGGCCAAACCGTCTCAAACCCAAACTGGTGATTCCACATCACGATCGGACATCACTAATTGTCAAGGATTGGTATCCATCCAAGCTGCTCCATGCCTCCAGGGTGTTTGTTCCAACTAGGGATTCCATGACTAGTAACTCAACTCTAACTGTTACAGGGCTTCCAAATTGTTTGTCCAACTGGGGCTTCCAGGACTAGTAACTCAACCAACAATTGTCTGTCAGGCTTCCAGACCTTTTTTCCAACCAAGGCTTCTAAGAACTAATAAGTCAACCCAATAAGTAAAAGAATCATGAGAACCAACCAGAAAACAATCAATGGAAATAAACCAACAATCACCATGATTATCCAGGAAATGCAAAGGCTTGGAAAATCCACCATCAATCCTGACTATCCTCCATGCCAATGACAAACCATAATCAAGAAACCACATGGAATGCCATGCATGACAAAACTAGTGAGGAAAACATACATGCAACTCGGTACCTGCACTTGAAACTATTGTAGATGATGATCTCAGTGTCCTCTTCTGCTTTCCTACCTTTTGTTGTCTTTCTTGATCCAAATATCTAAGTATTCCACACTCTCCAAGAGTGCTCCAAGAATACTCTAAGTGCTCAAGAGTATGAGAGAGAGAGAGAATAGAAGATATATCTAAAACTAAACTAAGCAAGCCCTCCTCACTGATCCTTAGAAGCCTTTTTATTAATGAGGCCTCTAATTTCTTCATTTTCCTCCTCACATGCAACATGTGACCTTTCAACTTCCTTTTCTATTATTTTCCTTTATTTTCATAAATAAATGCCAATTAATGCCTCATGCCTTTCCAAATTCATTTCCTTTTCCTTTTTCAATTTCCATTTCCATAATAAACCAAGTGAACAACCCTTAAGATGTTTTTCCCACCATTCAGCTTCGAATACATGTCCCATCAACCATGTTCTTATATATTTTTACATGACTTTTTAGCAAGGCTATTATATAACTCTCTCCTTTGGGGGAACACCATCCCTGATGTTTAATCACACCTTAAAAAAAAAAAACAAAACATACTTTCTATGGAGCTTTATAAGATAGCTCATTGTAGTATTTACAATAACATCGTGTTGAAAACATGACGATCATATGGTGTATTGAAGCTTTATAACATAACTTATTACGGTATTTACAACAACAACCACATTTTATTTAACCAACAATTAATCATACTCTCTATGGAGCTTTATAAATCCAGTTCAATACAATAATTACAATAATATACACATATAAATATACACATTTTCTCAACCAAAAAATAGAAGGATATAATTCTTTTATAAAAAACAAGGGAATCCAAAGGCTTACACCTCCACCCTCAAAGTAATACCAGGATTAACCTCCTTCGCAAGAATTCCATAATCCACTACCACAGTCAAAGCTACATCCAATGTCTATAGATAGAATCATGCAATACTTTCCTCTCAATGAACATTCACTGACTTATTGTTCTAGGGCATACTCCCAATTTTCATCGGATCCCATCTCACAATGCTAATGTCAAAAACAAATCCATCCTCAGCCTTCCCTTCTCTGCTAAAAATTCCCTTGGGGAATCCAACCACCCCCTTCCATATAGTCCCTCAGCTTCCAAGTTCCATTAGCACCTTCATCTCGGGCATTCCATCCCTTAGCAAGGCTTCCTCACATCGAAAGATATAAAAACCAAGGAATATACCTACCTCAAAACCATCATACCAGATATAGAATTCTCATGGCAATCAATGGACACTATTGGGTACTAGTGTCTCACAATGGCCCTACTCCTGAATACTTTACTAGCATATTGCTACATGTTCCAATTCCTTTCGCTAACGCTACTAGTTCTTGCGGTCGGTTTTAACCACCTAACCAAGAATTTTCATGTTTCCTATACCAAGTACATAACTACCATTATATTCAAAATAAATGTAAATAAATTCAAATCATACCTCATTGGTAATTCATTAATAAGTTACACTTGCACTTTTGTTTACATCCTGTCACACAATTCAAACTAGATTTTTTAACAAACCATCATATATGAACATATAATATATGGTTAGCTCAAAATGAAACCATTATAGATCAAAATCATAAATCACATGCAATCAACACAAACCATAACCATAAATCACATGTAACCATTGTAAGCCATAATCACATATCACATGCATAATATAACTAAAATATAATATCAATACTTATCTTTCATCAGTCCTTACTTCTTCCTTTTCTCTTTCTGTACACATGCCGTATCAGTTGCCACACCTGACAAGCACCCAATGCATCCTCCTCAACCATCTACACCATGCACAACACGTATATCCACACAAGGTGTACAACACCATACAATACATACACCCATGCACTGTGTGCAACACAACATAATATATACACCTATACCTGGTGTACAAGAAAATACATGTACATACTCATACATCCAGAGTATAATACAACACAATACATATGCCTACACTGACCTACAACACATACACCTACACCTGGTGTACAACACAAGACAATAAATATACATACATATAGGTACAAAGAGTACAACACGACAAATAAATATGTCACGATACCATGATGACACGATGCACATATATAGTACTGCATGCCAGCAACACATGTGCGACATGGACACAATACCACATGTCTACCAGTACAATATGCACAACATGTACATAGTACGACTTGTACACAATAGTACTTGCACAACATCACATGTACATGACACCACCTGCAAAATGTGTACACAGTGCCAAATGTACATTGCACCACTTGTACAATTTTTACACAATACCACATGTACACTGCACCACATGCACCACATGTACATAGCACCATCAATACCTAGCACTGCATATGAAATATACACAAAACACCATATATACACCAGAATACAACATCATATGTACACAGTACTACATATGCAACATTAAACATCACAATAGGTAACAATAATTGAATATTCAACATGCCTAACATATAAAAAACAATAGAACTGCATTAGACCACACACTGACCCCACAAGAAACCTTGCCTCTAGTGTCTTTCCACTATCCATGCTTATCCTATCATACCGCAGATCACACTACTTTCACTTTTTTGATGTACCCCTCAGCATTACCTTTCCATAACATAAACATAGGCATAACAAAAGCATATAATATAAATTCATCTACACATGATACTAACCTCATAGATCTATCAAGGCTACTCTACCACTTGATTCCTCATATCCAAGAACCTCTTCATGCCATTCACCTGTACAAGCAATCATTCCTCCACGAGAATGATCGTTGAAACCCTATCATACAGCGATGTAGATACATAAAAACATACATACATATATACATATAAACCATCAATATAAACCATCAAGATACATGCAAACCCTGTTAATCAGCGACATACATACATGTATACATATGTAAACATAAACAAAATCATGATCACAACGAAAGGGCTAGATATTATAAGATCTAGGTTAAGAGAACTTCCTTGTTTGTTCACAACATGCACAACATTGAGAACAACAATTCCCAACATAGCCAATGAATCTAACACCTCATTCATTTTACCTTTTCTGTTTCCTTTCTCATGTATGTACTGCCACCATCCATTTACCACAATGGACCCAACTAGCCCAATCAAATTTCATACTCTTAACTTCTTCTATGCTTACTCATGCACTGAGCTTTATTCATGTCTTACATTACCTATTGGGCACCACAGAGCTCTCCACAAGATCCATTAACTGTCTTCTTTCCCAACCAATGCCCAAGACTCTCAAACAAAAGCAAAGAACAATAATGAACAATAAGAATACCATGAGAACCAAAAGAAATACAACACCACAACAAAGTGGCATGACCATGCACTAGACACGAACAAGACTACATATCAATCGTAACCAAAACACAAAATACCGAAAGCACAAGACTTTACAACAAACACCACGACTCAATCCCCATGGTTCCCAATACTTCCAAGGAAAGCTCAACCTGATCCTTCTTCAATATTTCATGGAAGTCTCTTTCCATGCAATCTGCTTCATCATACTTCCATAAGCACACAACTGTCAGTGCATAAATAAATATACCAATATACTTGTTATCTTTCCTTTTTGTGCTAAGCACATTATCCCATAACTCAACGCACATGTCAACCATACGTATCAACATCATGACAACATATCTATCAATTCGAAATAAAATTTTACCAAGACTAACAACCATGTCATAATCCATTGGTCAAGTCACATTCATCGCTCATAAAACCTAATGCTACAACTATCACCTACTTACACTCAAGTACATATCATCCATCCTAACACATGCGTGCTAGTACAACCATCTTAAAATATGACCACTTCTTCTTGCAATCTTACAGACATATATACTCATATCATTTAGTTAATCTAAATTTCAAACAATTTTCTAACATACCACCCTAAATAAATCAACTAGATGATGTAATACACACCGCATCACTCAAACACCAAATAGGTGACATAATCAAACAATTAAGCATCAAGTACACAACATAAGAAAACTCATACCTTCATGTACCTTTGGGGAGGCTACCTTGTTTGCACAATCAATCTATATTAGCACGATATAAATTCACAACATATCAACCCAATCATGAATAAGGTCACAATATTCGTAACAATATCTAGCTAACATGTTCACATCATATACTCAAACATATGTCCTTCATGCATAACAATCACATATGCACAATTTGTCTAGATTAGTGAAAAACACTATCAAAATTAGGTCGAATTATACTCGAATATATTAACCCTAACCAACAGCATAGTCCAATCCAAATCAAAATGATACATATAACATCATGATATTATTTCCATAACCCTAATCGTGAAGTTACTAGCATATAACAACAACAAGTTATATATCATGCTCCTCAACCACATATAACCTAATCATCAAGATAACTATACAACAATATCAATTTAATCTAAAACATACTCATCAACAACATATAACATAATAACCAATTTATATCACCATAAAACAACAATAGAAATGCATATAACCACATGTTACTATCACTCATGCCTATCTGACACATGTGCATATAACTACACTAATCACCTAGCATCTACCATGCATGGCAAACCCACACATGAACATATAACTAAATTGATTAACTAACATCTATCATATATGTAATCATAAAAATAATAAAATGACAAACATATATATAAATAACCCTAATGCATATAACAATCCATGAATCACATACTTGCATGCCAAGCATAAAAACTTGTATGGCAATCTGCTCTTACCCCACAATCCATTGTTGCAACTTCATTGTAATGATATGCATATCTTACTCTATGTTATCCAACACATTAGAATCATATCATACTAATATCATCATCAAGGGATAATTGCATACAATGAGCCTATGCACAAAAACCTCAGCCAAACCAGTTAAAACTTGACCATATGCACCCAGTTGACATGTATAACCAATCATGAATGACCAATGCATGTTCAACATATGACATCATTGAAGCAAGCATACATGAATAAAATGGAAGCATGACCAACATGTAACTCTAGAATAAACAAGAAATCGATGTACAATATGTAAGCAAGGTTTACTTAAATGCACGTATCCCAATCTTCTGTGACAACACTAGTTATATCAACATCTCCAAGAATCATGTTATGCGTTCAAAGAAAAAAAATATTTCGATAAAATATAATTACTTGAGAGAATGGGTTGTTTCTAATTTTTCTTGTGTTGATTATGTGGCCACTAGTGAGTAGCTTGTAAAAATATTTACAAAGCCCCTATTTTAGGAGATATTTGAATATGTCAAGCAAAAACTCGAAGTAGTATCTTCGACAAAAAAATGAGTGAACTCAAGAAATTGTACCCAATGTTATGAAAACAGCTCCAAAAATAGAATAAAAGATAGATCAACGCCTTAGAAATCAACCACTTCGAGGTGGCAACCTCTAATACATTACATAAATGAACAATTATTGGATGATCCAAATGATAAAACCTCCTTTTATATATAGGTGTCCATGGGATCACAATATAATCTTAGCCGGTCTAACAATAATAATGTAAGGGCACCATAATAACAATATTGGGGTTATAGGGGTACAACTATAACAATAATGGGGTTACACTAACAACAATAAGGAACTATGCTAGTGATATAGGGACCTAACATGCCCCTCTCCTTCAAAAAATTGGTTTTCGAACACTTGAGTAGATCTCGATGCTTCCATATAAAATTCTCATCCTCTCATCTAGAATATTCAATGGGTAAGTTATTCCACTTGATGAGATACTCTGAAATTGATCGATTTCGTAGTTGTCGAGTTCCTACTTTTGTGACTACTTCAGGTTCCAATATGATTTTTCCTTCCTCACCAAGTTCTGGAAATATTGTTTGAACTAGAATTTTGTCACCTATAACCTTCCTTAAGCATGAAACATGGAAAACTAGATGCACTCGCGAAGAAGTAGGAAGCTCCAATTTGTATGTCATGGTACCAATCTTTAGCAACACCTTGTAAGGACCATAGTACTTTGGAAATAATTTACAATAATTTATTATCCTTCTTAGCTTGCTTAAGGGACATTTTTTTGTATGGTTGTAGCCATAAAAATACCCAGTCTCCTACATCAAAACTCCTCTCACTGTGATGTTGATTTGCCTGTTTTTTCATTCGATTTTGTGCCAAATTTAGGTTATCGTTTAAGAGTTGGAGAAATTCTTGTTGATGCTCGATGTGATCTTCCATTGCTTGAACCTTATAATTTTCTCTTAAATATGATGCGATGGACGGTGGATGATATCCATAAAGTGCCATGAATGGGGTCATTTTTGCTGCAGTATGGAAGGAAGTGTTATACCTCCATTCAATGAGAGGTAACCAATTGACCCATTTTATTTGCTTATCAGATACAAAAAAATGAAGATATCCTTCCAAACATTTATTCACTATCTCAATTTGACCATCGGATTGAGGATGATAAGATGAGTTATGAGCTAGTTGAGTACCCAAAAAAGAAAATAATTTTGTCCAACATTTCTAGTAAAAATGGGATCTCTGTCACTTACAATAATATTTGGGTTTTCATGTAGCTTTTGAATTGTTTCCATGAATGTAGTAGCAATTTTACTTTCTTTAAATGGATGAGATAATTCCCAAAAGTGTGCATAATTGGTAATTCTATCAACTACCACCATGATAACACTATTTCCTTCGAAATTCGGTAAACCTGTGATAAAATCCATTGAAATCTCCTCCCAACATTGACTTGCAATGGATAAAGGTTGTAGAATACCTAGGGTCTTAATTGTCTAAACTTTATTTTTTTGAAAACCAAACATTCTGCCACAAAATTTTCAATATCAGATTTAAGGCCATCCCATAAAAATTCTTTCTTCAGCCTGTGGTAAGTTTTTAAAAATCATGAGTGTCCTGCTAAAGGAGAAGTGTGCAATTCCAAAAGAATATATATATATATATATATTTTTATTTTGGAATTCTTACAAATATATAAGCGATCTTTGTACCATAAGGAATCATTTTTCCAACTAAATGTATCAGATGTACTAGGATCTTGCTGCAACTTTTGAATGAGCGTCCACACTTCTTCGTCCTTCTTCCATTCATCCCTTGCTTTGGTTATCCAATATGTTTGAATAATAGAAATGGCACAAAGCAATGCTTCCACCTCTTCATCCTTTATTGAGAGTGAACTTGCAACAACATTTAGCTTCCCTTTTATGTAGGTGATTTCAGAGTCATAACCTAACATCTTTCTGACCCATTTTTGCTACTCTTCTGAAGATAGTATTTGTTCCAAAAAGTGTTTAAGACTACATGATCATTTTTTACCTTGAAGTGTCTTCCCATTAGGTAAGGTCACTATTTCTTTAGTGCATGTAGTATTGCCAACATTTCCTTCTCATAAATAGCCTTTTGTAAATACTTTCCTTTGATTGGACAACTTTCAAAAGTAATGTGTCTTTCTTCTTGCATTAAAACAACACCAATTCCATTTCCTGAGGCATCACATTCCACAATAAAAAAATTTGTGAAGTTTGGCGTAGCTAAAACTGGTGCTAGGCACATTCTTATTTAAGATGTTCAAAGGCCTTAGTTGCTTCAGGAGTCCATGAAAATGCATCTTTCTTTAATAATTTCATTAGAGGTTCTACTATTCTCCCATAATTCTTAAAAAACTTGTGATGATACCCTGTTAACCCAAGAAATCCTCGAAACTGCTTTATGGTTGTGGGGCCTTACAATTCCTTAATGGCTTTAATTTTGTTAGGGTTTACCTTAACACCCTTGTGAGATACAATATGACCCAGATATTATACCTCTTGTACTCCAAAGAAACGTTTGGATGTTTTTGCATATAATTGTTTCTCCTCCAATAGTTTGAGCACCCTCTCAACATGTTGAACATGATCCTTCCAAAACCTACTATAGATTAGTATGTCATCAAAAAATACTAGCACAAATTTTCTAAGGAAGGGTTTGAAAATGGAATTCATCAAAACTTGAAATGTAGAAGGTGAATTGGTAAGGCCAAATGGCATGAACAAAAATTCAAATGACCCTCATGAGTTTGAAATGCTGTTTTCGGAATATCTTCAGCCTTCATTCTAATTTGATGATATCCTGAACGGAAATCCAACTTGGTAAAATAAATTGCTCCATTTAATTCATCCAATAATTCATCAATCACGCGAATGGGAAATTTATCTTTAATAGTGAGGATATTGAGATCCCTATAATCCGGACACATGCGCCATGATCCATATTTCTTATGAACCAATACTACTGGAGAAGAGAAAGAACTTTGACTAGGTTGAATTATACCAGCCTCTAACATTTCTGCAATCATATGTTCAATTTTTCTCTTTTGGACATAAGGATATCTGTAAAGCCTGATGTTCGGAGGAACAATTACTGGCATCAAATGAATAGGATGATCATGATGACGAATAGGTGGGAGTCCTTTTGGAGTTTCAAACATCTTGGAATGATTGTCCAAGACATTTTGGAGATCTGAAGAAATAGATTATTTTGATGTTGGAACTTCTAGTGAGCATAATTGTGCAATTACGCCTCATTGTTCTTTATTTAGAAGCTTTGTCATGACATTAGAGCTTATTATCTTTCCTGGATTCTCTGTGATACCTTGTAATTCGATTTCATTTCATTCTGAAAAACAATTTAAGAAAATTTCTTGAAAATTAAAATCTAACTTCCCCAAAGATTGTAACCATTGTACTCCTAGTACAACATCAAAACCTCTGGTTGGAATGGAAAGCATTGGACTATTCATACATATTCCCCCATGGTTATCTTGATATTATGGCATTTTCTAGAGAAATTTATAGTTCCTCCATTTGCAACCACCACTTGACATTCTGGTGCTGGGTATAGGAAACAATTCAATTCCTTGGCTACCTTATAATGAATAAAATGATGGGTACTACCCGAATAAATCAACACTATTAACTTTTTCTTCTTAATATGTATTTCTATCTTGAGAGTTTGAGGAGTGATAATTCGTGCCAATGCAGTACACGGTATGGTCGAAATCATTTCCTCTACTTCTAGGGTTCGTTCCTGGTGTATATCCTCTTCTTTTGAAGTTTCTTGTTCATTCTCTTCCTCCTCTTCACAATCTATGTAAAATAATTTCTTCTCAGCACACTTATGACCTTTAGTGTATTTGCTATCACAACTATAGCAAAGCCCTTTTTCTCTTTTTTCTTCCAATTGTTGTGATGTCAAACTTGTAGGTTGTAGAAGTCTATGAGTAGCAACACTTCCATCTTTATAGATGTGAGCGGTAGGTTTCCTTGTCGCCATAATTTTACATTCAATTTTTCTTGCCAACCTGAATGCATTCTCCAATGAATCAGGTTCCCAAATGCGAGCTTCATGTTGGATGTCATCCTTTACAGTCCCTATGAAGACATCAATCCTGTGTTCCTCTGGAATATCAGTTACCCTTATATTCAATTTTTGGAAGTCCTGAATGTGCTCCACCACTGAACCCTTTTGTTTGAGATTTATCAATTGGCTAAAGAAGGTGTTGCTCTTTGTATCCTTATAATGTGTTATCATTTCCTCCATAAAAAATGACCAAGTGACAATTTTTTACGGGAGCAAAGCCATCGATACCATGCAAATGTATTTTGTTCTAAATTTAAAGTTGCAATGCATACCTTTTGTAGAAATTTGAATAAATGTTAAATTATTCACTGAGATTATCCTAATCACACACTATTTGAGCTTCATGCATAATACATAACCTCTTCTACTATTGATCATTAATTTGTGGAAATATAAACAAACACATGCGCACATTAAAACCATAAACAATCACACATATAAACACAATATTTATGGGAAAGATTAAAGCTGAAAACCCCCAACTATCTGTATATTATAATGATAGAGATCATGTAACAATCATTGTACAAACTCCTCACAAGCTCTCAGTACAATTTCTAATTGTTACACACTACACAAGCTCAGATCATACAAATCACATGCTCCAATCTGCGCCACCTATTAGCCTGCCTCTACTACGCAATCCAACCTTGAGAATGGCTTGATCCAAGTTCGAATCCCACCAGTATGTACTGCACAATCCTCATTTGCATCTCCATCAATGTGTGTGCAAATCTCATGCACCAGTATAGTCACAACTGATAGTCACACTGCTCTTTCACCTAACCTCTCCACTGGTCTCCATTGAAACTGTCCATGCACTGCAGTTAACTGATGTATTCTTTAGTTGATTTATGAGTTAATAATTAGTGAATTAATTAATAATCAATTCACACCACTCTCACTAATTGTATCAATCATTTAGACTAGATACAACTAGCTCAACTAAGTTAAACTGAACACAACTCCATTAACTGTCTCGTCAACTCCACCAAACTCTGTCACATGAGTTCTAACTGAAGTCAACCATGCAATAGCTCCACTAAACCCTAGGAATAGTGTAATTCCTTCTGTCAGCTGAATGTGCCACATCTGTGACTCAAAATTAAGTGCTCCAAGAGGATAAGATAATGTTTAGAGTCCAAATATTATTAAGAGCTAATAATGTTCGACATATCTATTTTTAGACTGGCAATCTAAAAATAGATTCCGCCCAGTATGTCTAAAAATAGAAGTCCATATATTTTTCCTGACTTGACCAACCATCCACAAATAGCATCCTGCAACTCATAGAACATGATCCATATGTCTAAAAATAGAAATAGTCTAAAAATAGACTTTGCGCCAAAAATAGCCTGCGGGCCCACTTAGTGAAGGCGACTTCTTTCCACTAAGCTCCTCATCTTGTTGCAATCTCAAAACTCCCTCTCAACAAGATAAATATTATCTACAACCCCTATCCTGCCTCTGTGGTATTCGAATTTTCTCCTGGTGAGCGCCTTCGTCAAGACATCAACATCCTGATCCTCCGTAGGAATGTATGAAAGTAACATGATTCTCCGCTGCACACAATCTCTGATATGATGATACCGGATGTCAATGTGTTTAGATATATCATGAAACACTGGATTAACTGAGAGTTTGATGCAACTCTGATTATCACAATAAATCACAGTAGGCTCTAAGTGTGAACCAAACAACCCGACCAGGATCTTCCTCATCCATATAGCCTCACATGCAGCCAAACTTGCTACCATATACTCGGCCTCCGCTGAACTGAGTGCCACAGATCTCTGCTTCCTGTTGTACCAAGAAATTTTTGTCGACCCGATACTGAAAATCCCTCTAGATGTGCTCTTTCTATCCATTGGGTTCCCTGCCCAATCTGCATTCATGAAGCGACACATCTTCACCTCATCTGACTGTCTGTACCATAATCCACATCCCGATGTGCCTCTAAGATAACACAATACATGCTTTCCCACCTTCGAGAAGAGCTTGGTAGGCTTAACCATAGCTTGTGAAAGCTGGTTAACTGCATAGCATATATCGGGTCGAGTATTGACCAGATACATCAACGACCCCACCAACTGTCGATAGACAGTGGCATCCACTACCTCCTCCGAAGTAGCATCTCCCTTCCTCCATCCACCAGGAAGAGGGGTATCAACAGGCTTGCGGCCATGCATGTTGAACTTCTCCAGTATCTCCCGGGCATACTTACCCTGAGAAACAAACAGTCCATCACTGCGCTGCCAGATTTCCAATCCCAGGAAATAATGAAGGAGGCCCAAGTCCTTCATCTCAAACTCTTTTGCAAGATCCTCCTTGCATGAGAGTATCAACAACTCATCACCTATCAAAATCAAATCATCTACATAAAGTACAATGATCAGCAACTTACCCTCCACCACAATCTGGTATAGGTTAGGATCCGCCTCACTCTTCGAGAATCCAAGTCCGGTGAAATAACTGTCTATCCGTGTGTACCAAGAACGAGGTGCTTGTTTCAACCCATACAGCGCTCTCTTGAGCCTGCACACATGCGACTCGCTGCTGAAGATCTCGAAACCTTCGGGCTGCTCTATGTACACCTCCTCCTCAATGACTCCATTTAGGAACGCAGTCTTCACATCCATCTGATGAATGTGCCACCCCATCTGCGCTGAGAGAGCAAGAATCGTCCGTATGGAAGAATACCTTGCGACAGGTGCAAAGGTCTCCTCATAATCGATCCCCTCTATCTGTGAAAAGCCTCGAGCAACAAATCTTGCCTTGTACTTCTCCACACTCCCATCAGCTGCGTGCTTCACTTTGTAGATCCATCTCGAACCCACCACTGATTTCCCTTCCAGCCTTGGGACAATCTCCCATGCACTATTTCTGACAATCGAATCATACTCTTCCACCATGGCATCTACCCATGCGGGGTCCTCCACAGCTTCCTCGAAAGAGGATGGCTCCATCATGATACACTTGCTCATAAGAGCCATGTATCCAGTATACCGGTCAGGTGTCTGTCTCTGTCTGCGTTGTGTTGTAGGTGGTCCTACAACCTTCTCTGCATCTTGAGCTAGTCGCTCAGCTTTTGTAGTGCGCTTCCGCCCTCTGATGGTTGGCACTGCATGAGTGGTCTCTTACAATCCATGAACCTCCTCTTGTGGCTGATCCACATCTTGAGGCTCATCCTTAGGAACTAATAGCTCCTCCTCTGCATGCAAGTGTGGCTCCCTCTCAAGCGAACACTTCATGGATTTCTCCTCCTAAAATTTGATATCCCGTCGCACAACAGTCTTGTGACTATCTGGAAAATACACACGATATTTGTGGGGCGTATCAGTGTACCCCACAGATATCCCAACCTCTGCGGTCGGCTCTAGCTTCTTCCTGGCATCCTTCATCACATGAATGTAAATAGGTGAACCAAAAATCCTCAAATGGGAAATATCAGGCTTCTTACCAGAAAACGCCTCCTTGGGTGTACTCATGCCAAGTATCCTGTGAGGACAATGGTTCTACACATATACTGCAGTATTGCATGCCTCCGCTGACAAGTGAATGGGTAGGCCCTGATCATGCAACATCGCCTGTGCAGCACCCACGATCATTCTGTTCTTCCGCTCAGCAACCTTGTTCTGCTGTGGGTTATGAGGTGATATGAGCTCTCTTCGAATTCCTTCTGCGCTGCAAAAGTCCTTGAATTCACCAGAGATGAATTCACCACCATTGTCGGTCCTAAGAGCCTTCACCTGCTTCCCCGATTCTTTCTCCACCAACGCCTTGAACTCACAGAACTTTGAGTATGTCTCGCTCCTCTTCTGCATGAAGAAGATCCAACACTTACGAGAAAAATCATCAACAAATATCACATAATACCTGTGCTTCGCTGTCGAAGCTACTGAGAAAGGTCCACACACGTCTGTGTCAATTCTCTCAAGGATCATCGTGGCGTGACTATCCTTCTCATGAAAGGTAGCTTTCACAAATTTTCCCAAGGTACACCCCTTGCACTGATCTGACTATACAAGAGTGCCTTTAGGAAGCCTAGTAGAAATCTGCTGCAGTATCTTCAAATCTTCATGGTGAAGGTGGCCTAATCTCCGGTGCCACAACTCGCCATCATCCTAGCTCACCACTCCTTTTTCCTTTCCTGCCATTGCTGCGCAGCAATCTACTTGCAATTGATAAAGGTTCTTAACTCGAACCCCTATCCTCCAGGTCTCACCAGTTGCTTTATTGCGTAGGAAAGCCTTTCCTTCGCTAAAGACAACATCATATCCCTTGTCTTCTAACATCGCCACAGAGATAAGATTCTTCTTAAATCCTGGAACATGCATCACTTCCTTCAATTTGAATGGTTTACCAGACTCCCTCTCAAAGGAAATGGTACCGATACCGGTTGGTGGCATAATGTCCGTGTTGGTGACAATGAAAGCACTTCACCTTGGACATGTCCTGCTTCTTGCCTTTCGCACCGAAATGAGAAGCTTTCTTTCTCTTCCCCTTCTTTTCTTTGGCATCCAAAGCGCAATTCTCTTCATCATAGTTATTTTATGATGATCCATCCCTGGTACTCCACCTTATCTCCTCTTGCACAAGATCCGACCAAAGTCGCTCCCATCCTAGCAATTTCTCCCGACCATTGACAGAGTCCTGATAGGAGTGCCAACTCTTCGGAAGCCTAACGAGAGCCAAGCTCACCAAGTCTTCATCATATATAGTCACTCCCACACTTCCCAGCTCATCCCTGCATTGGGTGAACTTCGTGAGGTACTTGGGCATACTTTCGCCTTTCTCCATCTTTATGTTTCTGAGTTTATCCTTGAGCACCAACTTCCTCTGGTTGCTCTTGCTTTGGAATAAATCTATCAAGGCTTTCCACATCAAGAATGGAGAAGCCTTACCATGCAGGCTGGACACTATGTGATCCTTCACAGCCTCCAACAGAATCCTTCGACACTTTGCTGTCTTCTTTTGCCAAGCCTCAATTACGGCAGCATCGCTAGAAGTAGGCTTTGGGACTTCAGCATCTATGAAATCCTTCAGCCCATTTTCATCTAACATCACCTCCATCCTATCCTTCCATGCAATATAATTCGAGATACCCTCAAGGGCATACTCCAATCGCAATCCGTTGAAAGAAATCTCAACTTTGACACCAAGAAAACACTACTGCAAATTCGAATTCCACCAGCACAAAACTCAACCGCTTCAATGTTCTGCAATTTCTCCAATGATCAATATCGCTCTGATACCATGTATAAATTTGAATAACTATTAAATTATTCACCGAGATTATCCTGATCACACACTATTTGAGCTTCATGCATAAAACATAACCTCTTCTACTATTGATCATTAATTTGCAGAAATATAAACAATTTCATGCGCACATTAAAACCATAAACAATCACACATATAAACACAGTATTTATGGGAAAGATTAAAGCTGAAAACCCCCAACTATCTGTATATTATAATGATAGAGATCATGTAACAATCATTGTACAAACTCCTCACAAGCTCTCAGTACAATCTCCAATTGTTACACACTACACAAGCTCAGATCATACAAATCACATGCTCCAATCTGCTCCACCTGTTAGCCTGTCTCTACTGTGCAATCCAACCTTGAGAATGGCTTGATCCAAGTTCGAATCCCACCAATATGTACTGCGCAATCCTCATTGGCATCTCCATCAATGTGTGTGCAAATCTCATGCACCAGTATAGTCATAACTGATAGTCACACTGCTCTTTCACCTAACCTCTCCACTGGTCTCCACTGAAACTGTCCATGCACTGCAGTTAACTGATGTATTCTTTAGTTTATTTATGAGTTAATAATTAGTGAATTAATTAATAATTAATTCACACCACTCTCACTAATTGTATCAATCAGTTAGACTAGATACAACTAGCTCAACTAAGTTAAACTGAACACAACTCCATTAACTGTCTCATCAACTCCACCAAACTCTGTCACATGAGTTCTAACTAAATTCAACCATGCAATAGCTCCACTAAACCCTAGGAATAGCATAATTCATTTTGTCAACTGCATGTGCCACATCCGTGACTCAAACTGAAGTGCTCCAAGAGGATAAGATAATGTTTAGAGTCCAAATATTATTAAGAGCTAATAATATTCGACATATCTATTTTTAGACTGGAAATCTAAAAATAGATTCCGCCCAGTATGTCTAAAAATAGAAGTCCATCTATTTTTCCCGACGTGACCAACCATCCACAAATAGCATCCTGCAACTCATAGAACATGATCCATATGTCTAAAAATAGACATAGTCTAAAAAAAGACTTTGCGCCAAAAATAGCCTGCGGGCCCACTTAGTGAAGGTGACTTCTTTCCACTAAGCTCCTCATCTTGTTGCAATCTCAACACCTTTTGTGTGTTTTGCACATTATTAAGATCAAAATATTGCTCCATCTGTAGTATCCATGTTACGGGATCCTTGCCATGAAACTTCCTCATATCCATCTTTGGAATATGGTGGTTCTTCAATCCAAAATTAGAGTTTATGAAATCATGATTAACATTTATTTTTTTCTCATTATGAATTTCCTCTTCTATCTTTTCGCCATTAGGAATCATTTCTTGCATCAACTTTGACAAACCTTCCTTCAAACCTTCCATGTCTTCCTTCAAACCTTCCATTTTTTCTTCCATACCATTCTTGAAACCATCCATCGTAGCTTCCATGCCTTTCTTCAAACCATCCATCTTAGCTTCCACGCTTTTCTTCAAAACATCCATTTCATTTTTTGTTTCTCTTTGTGAGAGCGAAATCTGGTGCACTTTCTCTTGTAATTTTGATATGTCATTTGCATTTCTTCATCTTCATGAGCCATAGTAGAGCCTTCTGAAGGCTTACTGGGTGCTCAATTAATTTTAGGGGGAATTTTAGAACCCAATACTAATATCTATTCTACAATATGCCCTTGGAATCAATTCAAACTGATTCAAGACTTATGTTATTTGGAAAAAAAAATACACACATTTTCCTTGCTTTTGTGGAGCTCGATATTGAAATTGAATTATCTCTATGATTTCAGATCTTTAATATCTGAAATTCGGCCCTGTAGTACTACTCTGAATCTTCTTTCGAATGGCATATGTCTTTCTTGATTTGGATTCTTCATGGAAAATTTATACCTAATGTCCCACAATGACCTAATTATGGAGTAGTTCAATAGAGTGAACTTGTATGATGTGTCACATGTCCCTGTTTCCTCGTTTGGCTCTGAAATTGATACATATGAAAATATAGCCTGTGTACTTCCAGACACTTTTTACAAAATTCCAATCCAATGCTTAGAGAGAGAGTTATGACGATTTTCCCAAGGTCACCTCTTTGATATAAAATTCGGGAGTCTGAACAAATCCTAACTTCCTCAAACCATATCTACGAAAATATTGCGAACCAAGATCTAAAATTTGTACAAGAAGTTCCACGGGATTTCTGATTCTTTCTGTAAAAATTTCAGCTTCTGAAACTTCGTAGAAAAAAGGTTATAGCTCAAATACCTTGATGACCTATTTTAGGTGAAATTCAGGAGCCTAAAAAAAGCCTAACTTCCACAGATCATATCTCCAAACATATTGTGAACCAAGATCTAAAAATTTTACATGACGTGCCTCAGTATTTCGGCTTTGTTCTGTAAAACTTTCAGCTTCTTAACCTTCATAGAAAAAAAGTTATAGTGAAAATTCCACGATGAACTATTTGGAGAAGCGAAACCCTAGAATCCAAAGCTTTGATACCAAATGTTATGAAACCAACTCCAAAAATAGAAGAAAAGAGAGATCAGCACCTTAGAAATCAGCCACTTCGAGGGGGAAACCTCCAATACATTACATAAATGAACAATTCTTAGATGATACAAATGAAAAAACCTCCTTCTATATCTAGGAGTCCATGGGGTCACAATATAATCCTAGCCGACCTAACAATAATAATGTGAGGGCACAATAATAACAATATTTGGGTTACAAGGGTACAACAATAACAATAAGGGGGTTACGCTAACAAAAATAAGGGATTATACTAGTAATATAGGGACCTAACAATTTATTAACTTAGTCACATACTACTTTTGTTATAATAGAATATATAAAAATCAATCTTTTCAAATTTTTGGGCATTAGTTAAAATCCTTAAACTAACTTGAAGAAAAGTTTGTACACTAGACTAAATCTTAAAATTATTGAGAAAATCCCAAAATATAATTACGAAGAATCCTCATGTCTTTTAAATCATTAGGGGAATTTTGAGGTCTAAAATGGGCCTCCTAAGAAAAATGTACAACTAAAATAAACTTTATTAGAATCAATAGGATTTAAGATGATGATGTCAACCATGGGGGATGATTCACCATTTTTGGAGTAAAAAAGTAAAATATTAAAAAATAATAAAATAATAAAACTACTTTTTCAACTCATATTTTCAACTTATATCCCCAAGGGTTTACTCAAATTTTGAGCGGGAATACTTGTTGGATGCAAAATTTAATTCCTCATCCAAGGAGTACCCATGTTGCATACTTTTGATGGACCGTACTACACCAAAAAATGAGAAATACATAAAAAAATGTGATTGCGATCACGTTTTTTTGTATTTCTCATTTTTCATGTAGAAAATTCCATCAAAATTATGCAACATGGGTGCTCCTTGGATGAGGAATTAAATTTTGCATCCAACGAGTATTCCGCTCGAAATTTGAGTAAAACCTTAGGGAGATAAGTTCAAAATACGAGTTGGAAAAGTAGTTTTTTATTTTTTCCCACATGCCCATATGCACCTTAACCTAATTTATTTATTAACTTACTTATTCACATACTAGTTTTGTTATAATAGAATATACAATAATGATTCTTTTCAAATTTTTAGGGATTAGTAAAAATCCTTTAACTAACTTGAAGAAAAGTTCATAAACTACTCGAAATCTTATAATTATTAAAAAAAATTCAAAATTAAATTATGAAGAATCCTTATGTCTACTAAATTTCTTAGTCTCAACACTATTGCCTTCAAAACAATAGAAATTTAACTATGATTTTGAGAAAATTATGATATTGCGATCATGGCAGCTGTAAATGCATCAGTGATGGCGATGAATGGAGCAACGCTCCTGTAATGGAAGCCAGCGGAAAGGTCAACAACCAACAGGTAGCTTCGAGTAAAATACATGGCAGGGGTTAGTAATTCTATTGCTGTTTCCGTATCCACGAATTTAATCATATGTTCAAATACAAGGTTTTTTGTTATTGTATTTGTAACTTAATTATATGTTTTCATTATTGTATTTATAACTTAATTTGTGTCATGTGGATCCACATCCCAAGGAGTCAAGGCAATCACCTTCTACCCCTCCTAAGAAGGTAAGCGATTAAGCAAGCGCCAATTTTTTCATTAACATCCACTGCACTGAAATAAATTGAATTGAATTGACACAAATAAATAATAATGCAGGTGAGCACAATTTTTAAGGACGTGTTTGCCTTCAGTGGGCCAGGGCCAGAGACCATAAATGGGAGACTTGCCATGCTCGGATTCGTCTCGGCCGTGGGGGTGGAGATTGCTAGTGGGAGGGACCTCTTCTCTCAGCTCGCCACCGGAGGAGTTCCACTGTTTCTTGGAAGTGCGATTCTGATATCAGTTGCCTCGGTGATACCAATGTTCAAGGGAGTCTCCAAAGAGAGCAGATCACAGGAAATAATGTCTTCTGGGGAAGAGATGTTGAATAGCCATTTTGCCATGCTTGGCCTTGTTGCGTTGGCCTTGACGGAATACCTCAAGGGAGGTCCTCTCATCTCATGATCATCATCATCACCTCTATACCAAACCTCATACCCCTCTTAGTGAGATGATCATCATCACCTCTATATCAAACCTCATGCCCCTCTTAGTGTTGGATGTAATCCAACCCAACTTGTATCGACTCTTCTATCACAAGATGGCACTCTGCTGTCACGAGGTGACATTGTAACCAATTGTTTACTTGGCATTTTATGTTATATTTGACACGTTCATCCACAATCTATGTCATTTGTTAGAATATTTACAAGATCAACCTTAAAAATATACTTCTCCTTACATCTTTCGCAAGGAACTCTGATTACATTTTGGCATGCTAATCTTCAATGCATACTAAACTAACACCGACCATAACAGGTTCACAATAGGTTCATCTTAACTTTGAAGGATAAAAACAAGCATAAATATCCATAACAAAAACAGACTTTTCTTTATTTGGTAATTGTAAATTGCTTTAATTTTTTATACGTATAAATCCCATAGTCATTAAATGTACAGCAAAGTTTAAATATTCTCAATAATAATGATTTTTTTTTAATAATAAATATATTTTTCATATGCTTTAAATTTATATATCATAATAATGTTATATGCTAGCATAATCATATAAATTTGATAATTCATAAAAATTGATTATATATCACAATAACATTATATGCTAGCATAATCATATAAATTGAATGACTAGTAGAAATTGATTATATATCATAATAACATTATATGTTAGCATAAATAAAAAAATAATTTAATTTTAATTTTAATTTAATTTTTTATTATGATTATTATTATTAATTATAAAAAGAATTAATACATTCTAAAAAAATCATGGAACAAATTTTATTATGGAGATCTTCAAATTGTGGGTTTTTTTCCTTTACACATAATCCAAACATAACAACTCTTTGAGACACAAAATTTAAGTCAACCCAAAATCACATCACAATTATGTAAATGCAAAGTTGTTCTCTCAATATAACTAAAATAGGGTCAAACATGGCCTTTGTGGGCATGGAACCCTACAAAAACAACAGGATAAATCATAACAGATCTGACAAGAAGCTGAAAACTTGCACTTGAGAACTGCCCCCTAATCAAAGAAAAGGAAGGCTATATTTGGATACCACTGCCTCATCCTTTGATTGCTTTCACATGTATGAACCAACTACCAACTAGATTCCTTCATTAGATAAAGATTATACTTCACAATTATGTTTTTTGTAGACATCGATAAGGAAATTTGACTAAACACACAAGCCATGGATTTTTTACCTCATCATATATAGGATTAACTACTAATTTATCCATTTTATAGATTCATTTTATAATTAATGACCACTAGATTATCCCCATACACCTGGAAGTTTGAAACTCATTGCTTGCAACAATTTTTAGAGAAATTTTCATAGCTAATAGTTTAGTGAAGTTATTTGAACCCCTCTCAAATCTACTTTGATATTGATATAATGGAAGCATTGAAAAATAGAAGGCCACCTACCCCACATCAAGGAATGGTCCCTTGGTTGGCTCCACCAAAGAAACCCCGAATATAAATTTTTGAAATGGAATTGTATGATAAAATCCTTTGCGGAGAGATATTAGATATAGTTTTGAGGCAATAGAAAAGAGATTTGGCTTGAAATTTACGTTGAAAATGAGACATGAATCTCTTCAAAAATTGCAGCATTCCTGGCCAACCATATGCATTAAGGCTCCTATGATTGGAAGGGCTTTAAATTACTTTGGAGCATATTCTTTTTCCATTTTGTGAAACAATCATCTAAAAAAACCCCTCGCTACCTATCCTTTGCTCGAGGGAGAAATCACATTTCACTGCACATAGACCTTGCATAAAAGAAAGTAATTGGAAGGTGATAAATAGTTTCAAGAGATTCTTTGCACAAGGGAAGTCTACCCAAACAATGTTTGTTCCTTCTTTCAAGGATACCCCGAGTGAGTGTTTTGTCTCCGCGATTCAACTACATAAATCGCCAAGACTTTAGAGGATATTTGATCTTCCATAGTGGTTTCCATTTCCATTGCATATCCAAAAATATGTTTGGAACAAACATGGCCTTGAATCCTAGATTCACAGTGTAAAGCTCCAGACCAGGAATTTTTCACCATATTAGTTTATCCTTGGTCTCTTTGATATGAACATGTTTGACCTTTAATATTGTTGTATAGGCCTCTCATTTCTCCTTTTTAGGACCTTCTTGACGAAATTGATTAGATATTTTCCATTCTTGCTATGAAATTGTAGTTTGCCCAATTAATGTTGCTTGTGCCAAATTGAAAACAACATTCCTGTGTAGTGGTCAAACCAATTGGGTTGGTAACTTGTGAGAAAATTCACATCTCACACAGGAATACCACACCAATAGTTTAATTTTCAAAACTTCATAAATAAAGAGTTATCAACTGTAGTTCAAATCAAGAAGAACTAAAAATGTACCACATAGTTTCCTATCATACGTTTTGTGGCATTAGCATGAGGTCAAATCACAACCAAAATTCTAATTTGATTTGTTGGTAGGGGAAAAAATCCCTCAATTTTCAGAGGAAATATAGCTTCCTTGGGTGCTTCAATAACCATTTCTTGATTTTGAGCATTGTAAACATCATTGTTGAGATTCAACAAGAAGATCCTAGTGAAAATTAAGCACCTACACTAGGATGGAGCCTCAGGCTATTTTTAGGTGGATGTCTATTTATAGATGCACGAGAAAATTCTAGTTATAGATGCATGCCTATTTATAGATGTATGTGAAAATTATATTTATAGATTGCATGTCTATTTATAGATGCATGTCATAAGGAAAGAAGCATGGAATAACGAGAACCAGATGAGAAGAACTGATGAATCAGTTTCAGATAGTGGACATGACGCGTGACTGAAAGTGATGGGTGATTTGTGCCCTATGAAGCCAAAATTTGAAGATTCCTCAATATCGAAATCCATGACATCCATGGGAGGAATTCTTCATGAGTAGCTGGATTGTTGCTGAAGGACCCTGATTGAGAGGGAGCCTGGTAGTAAGTTTCTTACTTGGAAGAAACTTGAAGTCTATCCTTCCTGTTTTGAGAGGGAGTGACATATGCGATTCCCTATTACATGTATCATGCACTAGACCAGGGCTAACAGTCGTAAGTATTAGTGAAGACCATGTGAAGAGAATGGATAAACACATCATTCTGGTGTTCACTTGGAAGACAGAATGGAGGATCTGGGAATCTTCTTGCATTCGATACTCTTTGAGAATGAGATAGGGAATTCAAGATAAGAGTAGTCATGGACCGATATTCATTGAGGGTTGGCTACCCAAGAGAAGAATAGTCCAAGAAGGTCGTACTCTGGGAACACCTAGGTGGGGTATGTACGTTGGAGAGACAATGACTATGGTGTCTATTAGTCATGTGTCTCGCCAGCATTGTAGCCCATTATCTCCTTGAGATATGGGGCTGTTAGTCAAGGCCTTTCACTAGGACAATGCTGGTTAATATGATGCTATACAGATGCGATTACCAATCTGATTCTTCTTATGATATTCTTCAGTTTGAAAGTTACCATGTACCTATATGAATACCTCACTAGTTAAGAGGGAGTGTTGAAAAGTGTAACTAGGTAGGTCTTCATATTGACTATGTAATTATGTATTTTATATAAATAAGAAGACAAACATAATAAAATGTATATTGGTTGTACTTTCTTCATGGGTTTCATGAGAAATATTTTATCTTAGGTTAATAGACCTCTTCTTGATGTCTATTTAGGGTTTTTCTTATGTTTATACATGTATTCAGTGTCATGTATATGAAGAACCCAGTTGTCATCTCATGATCATCATCATCAACTCTATACCAAACCTCATACCCCTCTTAGTGAGATGATCATCATCACCTCTATATCAAACCTCATACCCCTCTTAGTGTTGGATGTAATCCAACCCAACTTGTATCGACTCTTCTATCACAAGATGGCATTGTAACCGATTGTTCCTCTTATGTTATATTTGACACGTTCATCCACAATCGATTTCATCTGTTTAGAATATTTACAAGATCAACCTTAGAATATACTTCTCTTCTCCTTACATCTTCCACAGGAACTCTTATTACATTTTGGCATGCTAATCTTGAATGGATATTAAACTGACACCGACCATAACAGGTTCAAAATAGGTTTAGCTTAACTTTGAAGGATAAAAACAAGCAAAAAGGTCCGCATCAAAAACAAACTTTTTTTTAGTTGGTAATTGTAAATTGATCCGTATCAAAAACATACTTTTTTTTAGTTGGTAATTGTAAATTGGTCTGTATCAAAAACATACTTTTTTTTAGTTGGTAATTGTAAATTTCTTTAATTTTTTATACGTATAAATCCCAAACTCGGTAAATGTAAAGAAAAGTTTAAATCTTCTCGATAATAATGTTTTTTTTAATAATAAATATATCCTCTATATTATTTAAATTTATATATCATAACAACATTATATGCTAGCATAACCATATAAATTAGATGACAAGTGAAAATTGATAGGAGAAATTTATAATAACCATTAAAATATTTACTTTATGATATATCTCACTTTAATAAAATAAAAAATAAAATAAAAATTAATTAAATTATAATTATAATTTAATTTTTTATTATGATTATTATGATTAATTATTAAAATAATTAATACATTTAAAAAAATCATGGAACAAAATTTATTATCAAGATTTTCCTTACTATCATGGAGATTCGTAATTTGTAAATAGGGCTGGTACAATGGCTCATGAGTAATACATACCCAAAAAACCATAACTCACTTCATATGTCAGTTGTTGACTACACTCATTTTAAGCTTATTAGCACATGGGTAACCCTCTTCAGTTGCCTTTCTTGAAGCATCCTCCTTAGCACTCTTTCTCTAATAGAATTTGCATCAATTCACTTTCATCCTCAACGTGCTTTTGATGTTATCTTTGTCATATCTTAAAGATTATTCTTTGAAAACATTGTGGGAATTATATCCCCTTTGATTGTTCATGCATATGGTTATTTAGACTTGTATTTTGTTGGTTCCAAATAGGATCATTTGAACGTTTTTTGGAAAATGTTAGTAGCACTGAACTAGTCACTGAATGACTCAACTTACCAAACTAGGAATAGATCCAGAACTAGAGAAGAACTCGAAAAAAAAATCAGCGACCAAGAAATACATCTCTAAACCAAAAATACATCAAGAAAGAGGCACTAGATTGCCCCAAAAAAATCATGCCACAACACATACGTACATGACATCAAAATCATTACCTATATTGTGATCCTTGTCATCAATATATCTCTGAACAAAAAAATACATCTGTGAACCAAAAATAAATCAACAAAGAATCTCTATATGGCCGCTAGCATTAAAAAAAAAATCATGTACAAAAGTAACACTTCACATTTCCCGTGGGACAATTCATACCATCTGTATGGGTATTGTCATTTTCTTTTTTTAAATTTCTTCTAATCACATTGGAAAATAGTTGTAAATTCTATTTAATATGAATAGATGCATTTTGGAGACACCATTGACATTGAATGATATATCTGCAAGATGCATCTGAAAATGAGATAAAACAAAGACTAATCCCTTATTTCCCATTGAATCGATCTAAAAATGGAGGGTTTTTTTCTCTCACACATAATCCGAATGTAGGTTTGAACCCTGAACAGAAATTATCTACACACGAATCTTATAACAGAAAATAAATAATAGCGAGAACATAAAACATAAAACAGATAAACACAGAGATTTAACCCTGGATCCCAAATCGGGACGACCAGCTCGATTTTTCATTATATTCCTTTTAGTGTTACAACACATATATATACATGCCGAAGCATACATAAACCCCAATCCATTAACCTTGGATTAGAACATAACCGTAGTTCCCTGACCGGACTAAGAAATATGGGGCCGAAAACGATCGTGCCCCAAAACCATGTGCAAACTCATGCACAAAACATGCTGGGTGAGTCCGCCTATGAGTGGGTCTCGCCCACCAAAACACCCCGCCGAGGCGCCGCCCCCATACCCCAACAGCGGGGGTCGCCCTCGCCGTGACCCCCCGGCTATGCCCGGCGGAACATAGACAAAGACATGGGGCTAGTCGTGGAAAGAATATAACACATACCCAACATTCTCCCACTTGTTGTTTTCTTTCCACATGGGGCCATAGGAGAGCTTAGTCATTGGGCCAATTCTTCAACACCCATTGTTTCTCTACACCAAGAGAACTTCTGAGTGCTCACAGACTTCGTCAATGCATCCGCAACATTCTTCAAAGTGTCCACCTTTACCAGCAACACCCTTTTAGCCTCAACCATATCTCTAACAAAGTGATATTGAACATCAATGTGCTTTGTCTTTGAATGATAAGCAGGGTTCTTAGCCAAGAAAATTGCACTTTGGCTATCACATTCTATCCTTATAGCTTGCTGTACCAACCCCATACCTGAACACAATCTCTGCAACCAAACTGCTTCCTTGCTTGCATGAGTGGCTGCTATGTATTCTGCCTCTGTAGTTGAAGGAGCCACTACAGACTGTCTTTTACTCATCCAACTGACTGCGCCTCCAAATAGGTTAAACACATACCCACTTGTAGATCTTCTTTGGTCCTGATCTCCAGCCCAGTCTGCATCAACAAAACCACGAATGTCCAACATTCTTTCCAATCCTGGTCTTCCCTGGTAGCACAAGCCATAGTCACTAGTGCCACGTAAATAGCTGAAAACCAGCTTCACTGCTGTCCAATGCTCCTTCCCTGGGTTTGCCATAAACCTGCTCAATACTCCCACTGCATGTGCAATGTCTGGTCTAGTACAGACCATTGCATACATCAGGCTACCCACTGCACTTGCATATGGAACACGGGACATATCCTCCTCTTCTTCTTGTGTCTTGGGACACTGTTCAGCAGACAACTTTACACCCACAGGAATAGGAACATTCACCGGTTTACTATCCTGCATATTGAACCTCTGCAATATAGTCTTGACATACTTCCTCTGGTTTAACCAGAGCTTCCTCTTTGCCCAATCTCTCTTAATTTCCATGCCCAAAATATAGTTTGCAGCACCAAGATCCTTCATGTCGAATTTTGAGAACAGTTGGGTCTTCAAATCTTGGATAATTTCTTTGTCATTTCCAATCAAAAACATATCATCCACATACAAGACCAAATAAATAACACGGTCACCAATTAATTTAAAATAAACACAGTGATCCTCCTTGCTTCTGGTGAAGCCAAGTCCCCGTATATAGGTATTAAATTTCTGATACGACATCCTTGGTGACTGTTTTAGCCCATACAGAGACTTCTTCAACCTACATACCAGTTCTTTCTTACCCTTCACCATAAAGCCTTCAGGTTGCTTCATGTAGATCTCCTCTTCTAGATCCCCGTGAAGAAATGTTGTCTTCACATCCATCTGTTCTATCTCAAAATCAAATGCAGCAGCAACAGATAAAAGTAATCTAATAGAAGTAACTTTGGCAACAGGAGAAAAAATATCACCAAATTCAATTCCCGGCACCTGGGAATAACCTTTCGCTACCAACCGAGCTTTGTATTTCTCCACCTTGCCTTCTACATTCATCTTCTTCTTAAACACCCATTTGCTCCCAATGGGCTTCCTTCCAGCCGGCAACTCCACCAGATCCCATGCATCATTTTTGTGCAAGGATGACATTTCATCAACCATGGCCTCCTTCCAGAGTTTTCCATCCTCTGAATCTACTGCCTCCCTGACAGTTCTGGGTTCATCATCAGTTATAGTTAAGGCAAAACCTAAACAAAAAGCAGATGGACTATACCTTTCTGGTTGCCTTCTTTCCCGAACTGATCTTCTCAAAGCTGGAGTTTGTGGCTCTTCATCTTCTGAGTCTTCTTCTGTTGTAGAGTCCGATTCATCCTCCTTTAGCTCAAACTCTATCTTCTCAGGTTCCTTTGGTAGGACTTCATGTTTAACAACATCTTTCACTTCTCTAAACACCACATCTCGGCTGTACACAACCTTCCTTGTTTCTGGGTTCCAAAGCTTGTAACCCTTTAAACCATCCTTATACCCAATAAAGATGCACCTTTCACATTTATTATCCAACTTGGTCCTTTTCTCCTTTGGAACATGTACATATGCATCACATCCAAATACCCTTAGATGTGAAAGAGAGGGTTTCTTACCAGTCCATACCTCATGTGGAGTCTTATCCTCCAATGTTGATGAAGGTGATCTGTTAACTAAGTAACATGCAGTCTCCACTGCCTCTGCCCAGAATTCTTGTCCTAACCCGGTACCATTGAGCATGCTTCTTGCCTTTTCCATCAGTGTTCTATTCATTCTTTCTGCAACTCCATTTTGCTGAGGTGTGTATGGATTAGTCTTTTTCCGTGCTATACCACACTTCTTACAGAACTCTTCAAATTCCTTCTTGCAGAACTCCCCACCATTATTTGTCCTCAACGCCTTTATCTTCTTCTCTATCTGGTTTTCCACCAGAGCCTTAAATTCTTTAAATTTGTCAAAGACTTCAGATTTCTTCCTCAAGAAATATATCCATGTATTCCTTGAGAAGTCATCTATTAATGAAACATAGTACACAGACTTTCCCAGTGATGGAACTGACACAGGTCCAAACACATCACTGTGCACAAGTTCTAATATCTTGTTCGCCCTCTTAGCACCAGAAGGAAAACTCACCCGATTCTGCTTCCCATATACACAATGTTCATAGAAATCGAAATCCAAAGAGAAATTAGACATATCTTCTACCATACCATTTCTATGCAGTATCTGAAGGCCCTTCTCTCCAATATGTCCAAGCCTTTGATGCCATAGCATGGTCTTTTCTCCAGAGACAGCTAGGCTTTCCGCTCCACTTTCAGGAACCACATAACTATTACACCCATCAATAACAATGCTACCTTGTAGCTTGTACAGAGTTCCAGTCTGAACTCCCCGCATTAATACCAGTGCTCCCCAAACCATCTTGCAGGCATCTTTCTCGAACACTGTTTTTACACCTGCATCATCCATCTTGCTTACAGAAATCAGATTTCTAGCCAATGCAGGAATATGCAGAACACCAGGAAGTGTTCTAATCCTTCCACTTTGCAGCTTCAGCTTGACCTTTCCACGTCTGACGATTCTGGCCTTCCTATCATCCCCTAGGAAGACATCACCACCATCATATTTCTCATACTCGCAGAACCACTCCCTATGGGGAGTGAAGTGAAAGGATGCACCTGAGTCAATCAGCCATGACTCATGATCTACATGTGTATTTGAAGAAGAAGCCAAATACACATCCCCACCTTCATCCGAGGTGGTTTTTGCCTCTGCAGAAGGACCTTCATCAGATCCCTTTCCTTTCTCAGGAGCTTTAGATCTGCATTCCTTTTTGTAGTGCCCTTCCTTTCCGCATTTTCAGCACACCTTTACAAACTTTCCAGGAGATTTAGATCTCCCTCTAGATTTAGATCTCCCACTCGAAACCTTATTCTTGTTTCTGTTCTGGGACCTTCCTCGTATAGATAAGGCATCTCCATTCTGACCCTCCATATTTCTCCGTCTCATTTCCTCCGACAACAAGGCTCAGACAATGTCATCAAAATTCAAGGTAGTTGTATTGCTACCTATTGCAATAACCAGACTGTCCCACGAGTCTGGTAGAGAACACAACAAATTGATGCACTTATCTTCATCTGAGATTTTAATATCAACAGATGACAGCTGACTTACCACAGTATTGAAGGCGTTCAGATGCTCTGTCACCGAGTCTCCATCCTTCATCCTCAGGTTATACAGATTTTTCCGTAGGAACAATTTATTCACTAGAGACTTAGATTGGTACAAAGTCCCTAGCTTTTCCCACAAGTTCTTCGCCGTAGCTTCCCCAGATACATTCAACAATACTGAATCTGAGACACACAACCGTATTGTGCTCTTAGCCTTCCGATCCAGTTTCTTCCAGTCTTCATCTGACATTGCCATTGGTTTAGTACCTGGATCTACTGCGATCCACTGATCTTTATCCACCAGCAGATCCTCCATCTTGAGCTTCCATAACTCAAAGCTCTAACCATTAAATTTCTCGATCTCTATCTTCCCACTGCTCTCCATCTTCTTTCACCGCAAGAATCGATCCCGCAGATCTCCCACTAAACAGGGTCTACCTCAGGCCCGAGCAAAAAACCCTCAACAACAAAGGCATCCCCTTGAAGCTGAAACAGATCTGATACCAAATGTAGGTCTTAACCCTGAACAGAAATTATCTACACACGAATCTTATAACAGAAAATAAATAATAGCGAGAGCATAAAACATAAAACAGATAAACACAGAGATTTACCTCTGGATCCCAAATCGGGACGACCAGCTTGATTTTTCATTATATTCCTTTTAGTGTTACAACACATATATATACATGCCGAAGCATACATAAACCCCAATCCATTAACCCTGGATTAGAACATAACCGTAGTTCCCTTAATCGGGTCTACAAAATACCAGGGGACGAAAACCATCGTACCCCAAAACCATGTGCAAACTCATGCACAAAACATGGGTGAGTCTGCCTATGAGTGGGTCCGCACACCACAGTGGGGGCTGCCTCTCCCCTCGTGACCCCCCTGCTGCGCCCGGCGCAACATACAGCACGTGGGGCTATTCGTAGAAAGAATATAACACATACCCAACACCAAACATAACAACTCTTTTTGATACAAAATTTAAGTCAACCCAAAATTACATCGTAATTCTCTAAATGCAAATTTCTTCTCTCAATATAACCAAAAAAGGGTCAAACATGGCCTTTGAAGGCATGGAATCCTACAAAACAACAAGATAACTCTTAAAAAATATGACAAGAAGCTGAAAAATTGCACTTGAGAACTGCCCCCTAATCAAAGAAAAGGAAGGCTAAATTTGTATACCACTACCCCATCCTTTGATTCCTTTCATATGCATGAACCAACTGCCAACTAGAGTCATTCCTTTGATAAAGATTCTACTTCACAGTTATGTTTTTTGTAGACATCGATAAGGAAATTTGGCTAAACACGGAAACCATAACCTTTTTACCTCATCATATATAGGACTAACTACCAATTTATTCATTTTATAGATTCATTTTATAATTGATGACCACTTGATTATTCCCATACACATGAAAGTTTGAAACTCCTTTCTTGCAAAAATTTTTAGAGAAATTTTCATAGATAATAGTTTAGAAAAGCTATTTGAACCCCCTCTCAAACCTGCTTTGATATTTATATAATGGAAGCATTGAAAGATAGAAGGCCACCTTCCCCACATCAAGGAAGGGTAACTTAGCTGGCTCTATCAAAGAAACCCCAAATATAAATTTTGGAAATGGAATTGTATGATAAAATCCTTTGCGAAGAGACATTGGATATAGTTTTGAGGCAATAGAAAATATATTTCGCTTGTACTGCACATTTAAAATGAGACATGAGTCTCTTCAAAAATTGCAGCATTCCCGACCAACCATATGCCTTAAGGCTCCTATTATTGGAAGGGCTTTAAATTCCTTTAGAGCATATTCTTTTTCCATTTTGTGAAACAACCCTCTACAAAAAACACTTGATATCTATCCTTTGTTCTAGGGAGAAATCCCATTTCAGTGCACATCGACCCTGCATAAGAGTAAGTAATTGGAAGGTGAGCAATAGTTTCAAGAGATTCTTTGCACAAGGGAAGTCTACCCAAACAATGTTTGTTCCTTCTTTGAAGGATACCTTGAGTGAGTGTTTTGTCTCCGATAGTCAACCACATAAATCTCCAATATTTTAGAGGATATTTAATCTTCCATAGTGGTTTCCATTCCATTGAATATCCAAAAAATATGTTTGGAACAAACATGGCCTTGTATCCTAGATTCATAGTGTAAAGCTCTAGACCAGTATTTTTTTCACCATATTATCCTATCCTTGGTCTATTTGATATGAACACGTTTGAACTTTAATAATGTTGTATATGCCACTCATTGCTCCTTTTTACAACCTTCTTAGCGAAATTTATTAGATATTTTCCATTCTTGATATGAAATAGTAGTTTTCCCAACTGATGTTTCCTGTGCGAAATTGAAAAAAAAATTCCTATGTAGTGGTAAAACCAATTGGGTTGGTAACTTGTGAGAAAATTCACATCCCACATAGGGATACCACACCATACCCTTAATATTTTAACTTTGAGAACATCATAAATATAGATTCATCAATTGTAGTTCAAAGGAAGAAGAACTAAAAATGTACCTACATAGTTTGCTATCATAGGTTTTGTGTCAATGGCATGAGGTCAAATCACAACCAAATTTTTTATTTTATTTGTTGGTAGGGGCAAAAACCCCTCAGTTTTCAGAAGAAATATAGCTTCCTTGGCTGCTTCAACAACAATATCTTGATTTTGAGCATTGTAGACATCATTTGGCCCAAGATTGGCCAAATGCTCGTCTACCTCGAAGAAAACTAATCTCATCAAAAAAATATACATGTTTATTGAAGCTTTATCCATATTTGATTCCTTGGCCTTTCCTTGCAAAACTACAGATTCTAGATAACATGGATAGAATTATCCACGGTCCAATCCCAATCCTAATTAATGCGGATTAACTGTTTTCAAAGAACTGATATGGCATTAAAAAATATTCCACATTACCATATGAACAATGTAACAACACTCTTGAAAATTCCATGTAATAAAAGTTAAAAAATAATAACCACGGTTGGTGGGACTCTTATTCCAAGTTGAATGTTAGGCACGTCATCCTAATGGATGTTCATTTGGTTTACTATGGCTAAGGCTAAGGAAATTGGAAAAGGCAAAGGAAGAGGCTTTGGAAAGGAAAATGACATATTTGACACATTTATTTATGAAAACTAATGGAAATTAGGAGAAAAGGGAGATCAAAAGGTCACAGGTTGCATGTGAGGAGGAAAATTGAAAGAAAATAATGGAAAATGAAGAAAATTGAGGCATCTTCTAAAAAAAGGCTTTTGAGGACCAGTTGTTACCTTTTGTTAGTTCATTTTTGGAGCTCTCTCATTATTCTCTCTCTCTCTCCCCCACTCTTGGATACTTAAATTTTTCTTGGAGCACTTGAGCATTGGAAAAAGAAAGCAAAAATAAAGCAAGGAAGAGCACGATCAAGAAGATACAATAGGATTATTTGCAAGTATTGATTTTCATATGTGATTTCCTTGATAGATATGGCATGCATGGTATTCAATGTGGTTCTTTTTGTCTTGTCATGGGTTTTGGTAGGTGTAACAATGTTTTTAGCCTATTCTTGCCATTTTCGTATAACTTTGATGAGATTAAATTCTCATACTTCGGTTGAGCTTGATTGCCAGATGGATTCAAAGCTGAGTGGGGTGGATCTCGGAAATGATAAACAGATGGCCTAGTGGTCCCTGAACCAGAATGTGGATCATGGTAAAGCCACTAGCTTAGTATCCCCTAAGCTATACTGTGGGTTGTTATAAAGCCAAATATTGATTTAATTTTCTTATTTATCTTTAATATTCATTTGTTCTTAGGTTTTCATTTATTTAAAGGTTTATTTTTAATTTATCTTTTTATTTTTCATATCGTGTGTTTGTGGGGGGATTTATTGTAGTAATAATATTCTTATTACTATACAGTTAAAAGTAAAATGTTGTAGCTATTAGCCAATTGTTAGTATTTTATTAATTCTTAGCATTTTCTTAACGTTCAATTTTATTAACCTATTAATTTTCAATAAAATTGTTGTCCCTGGCCATTGCACATCTCTACAATATATAAATTTACTTTTTCAAATTAGCTCAATCATCATTTCTCTTGATGATGAACAAGACTCAGTAGTTCAAAATGCGTCGGCTCTAAAATTTCCAATGTGATTTTCTGGAAGAGTTTTCTTGAAAAATAGCTATGGATCAAAGAAGTGTACATTCCATATAATTTATGGATACTCCATAATTTTACGTTAGAAATCCACTTAAATTTTCAATTTTCAATTCCTAAACATCATCAAGTTGTTAGCTCCCTATAATTTTTTTGACAAGAAAACAGGGGGTAAAATGTTTTTGAGAGTTCAAGGAATGCATTTCCCTCTGAAAACACATCATCCTTGAAGCCTCCTTATGCCCTTGTCCTTTGATAAAATCCCCACTACTGTTCCCAGTTATAAAGCCTCTCTGTTTGTGAAGAAATGCCCAAAGGCCTCCTTTCCCCTCCTTTCCCCTCTTATTTTATTCCCTCTGAGCCTTTGCTTCATCCCATTTTACTCCTCTCTATTTCCCTCATTAACCCTCTAAACCATCTCAAGTTCCCCTTTAAACCCTTTCCCTCTCTATCGTTACCCTTCTTTGGCATCAAATTGCATTAAAATGGGCCAAAAACCCACTTTCTACCTTATAATAGGCCTAAACCCCTTATGGCGAAGCCCCGAAAACCACTTCCCCACATGCCCAGGCGCCAGAACCAGGCACTAAGGTCTCAAGCGCTAATCACAATTGCAACTTTCGGAGAAGCGCATTCCTTTGTTAAACAGAAAAACTCGGATGCGATTGAGTTTGGTCTTCCAGGCCTCCACCGCAATCTCCGCCGTTGATCTATCGTCTTAATCGGACGGCCCGACACTAATCGCTCTCCTGCTTCCAATTGCAATCGGAACTTCCACCATGACACCTCTCCACTCCTTCCGTTTGCGACGCCCTGATCCGATCTGAGCCGTCCAAACCCCCCGATCCAACGGTCCAGATTTGTTTCGCTCCCCTCCCAATCGCTCCTCTCATTTCTCCTCGCCGATTGTTCTCCACCGTTGATCTATTACCCGGATCCAACGGCTGGCGCTCAATCACAACGCGCCCGTCACCCCTATTCACTAACCCCTCCGATTAACCATGTGCCATTGATCTATTTCCAGATTTGACGGCTGGCGTGTAATCGCTAATCACCAATCGAAACTTCTTGTTGCGCCGCCCTTCCGTTTCCTCCGATTGCAATTTCTTGATTTGATCTGAGCCGTTGATCTCTTCAGATCCAACGATACAGATCTCATCGCTCCCCGCCTGTCTTCCCCCGCTGATTTAATCTCCGATGTTGATCTCCTGTGCGATCCAATGGTTGGCGCTTAATCGCACCATCGCTCCAATCACAATCGCAAGTGTTAATGTGTCACCCCGCTGCCTCCCCTGATTGCGATTCCCCGATCTGATCATAGCCATTCATTCATCCGAGATCAACGGCCCATATTGCATCGCGTCTTCCCCCATGTCTCTTCCATCGGACCTTCCCCAAGGTTCATCTTTTAACCTCCGCCGTTGATCTCCTCCTGAGATCTAACGGCTCAAAAATAATCGCCCTCCACCCATGCCGGGTCCCACATCAAGCCCCGTTTCATATGTTTTGCATGCATTTCCTTTTTTTTTCATTCCAAAAGCCTGAGCCTTTGTTCTAAATAAATATTATATCATTGCACCCACCTTTAAACCTTAATATTTTTATATTAAAGTTCACAGCATTTCTCCACCATTTCCATCACATCCACAGCGTTTTCCTCTGTTACGCCACCATTCCTCCAGGCCTTCAAGGAAAATCTTCCGCCACCGTCCCTGGATTTTATAATTGATTTAATTTACTATGCAGGGGTCGCAGAGAGGCCATTGCATCATCGGCCAGTGTTACAGCAGCAGAGATCTAAAGGTTGATTAAAGCCCGTAATGGAATACTTAACGTTTTAATCCCGCATTCAAAGGATAAAGTGCAGTTTGAAGACTAAAGAGCGCACCAACAAGTCATATCAGCTCTACATAACATTAGAGCGCGTTTTCTCCAGAGGTACACCTTCCTACAGTAGTCTTCATGCCTCCTCGAGCCCATAAACAGTTAATTACACTGATAGAAGCTTCTTAAAGATTACCAAGATTGCAGTTATGGAAGCATGGAGACCTAAAGACCTTTTCAGTCACCTTACTCGCTTCAGAAGACAAAACAGAGGGCCTTACAGCCAGAAGGACATTCAAGAAACATCAGAGGTCAAATCTGACCCGACAGAGATCTCTGAACTAGTCTACAGAGTACAGTGTAGAGCTATTAAGCAAAGTGGGCTCGGACTCTTCCACCACTCTGTCTTAATGGATCCATTTAATTATTCATTCTCCTATAAGTATTCCCAGGAGCATATTGTAAAGGTTGGTGTTCGGTTGTTGCCGATTGCTGTTAGAGGGATTCATTTCGACTGTTAGAAAAATCTTGGGAGGGATTAGCAGAGTAGTTGTTATGTAGTAGGCTGGGAGGAGAAGTTTGGATTGTATTCAGCCCTTGAGCTCAGTGTATGTGACTAGTTTTGAATAAATTAATCAAGCACATTTCTCTGGATCCTGGTCTATTACTACCGGTGATTTTTTTCTTATCTTATTTTTTTATTACATTTTCATGCTGTTCACTGGTCTTCTAGGCTCGCATCAGAAATCTGGCATAGGATTTACCATTGTTAGGTACCCTATGTCTCTACTCTCCTTGCCTTCAATGTTTTCTGCTGTATGTGTTAACTGAGGATTTATTTCAAACTAATTTAACCAATGTAGTAGTTCCATATGCTGCTAGCTGATGTATGAATTAATAAAATCTGTCTTTAGTTGTTCTTGTTGGGTTTAAGCTGGAATATTTGGGAACACTAGGGATTAGAGTTAGCCCTATCCACTAGGATCCTTGTGCGACCAGCTGGCCTTTCTAAGATCTCTTGCTGGTGTCAAAGCATTGAAGGTTCAAATTCCTTCTCTGATCTATAGACCCTGGCTCTGTTAAACTTATCTCTGTTTTCCCTTGGAGCATGCTAAAGCTGACCTAGAGTTAAATGACCTCTGGTCTAATCTATCAGTTTCCCCTTTGTTCCTCCTTTGAAAGCTACCTTTGAGTATGTCCAAGCAGGTCTGGAGTTAAATGACCTCTAACCTGATCTTTAGATAGAAATTGGGTTGTTTTCCTTCTTTCACTTTCAATCCTTAATGTTCCATTCCATCATCTATCTAAAAAGATCCTTTAGTGTAGATGACTTGCCCTATGAAAGCCTTGGCTATTTGTTGCAAGTAATTCTCCTTTCATGACTCTATAGCCCAATGGATGGCACTCTCTTGACCTATCCTCTTTGCCAAAACATCTTGCTGCTTTGTTCCTTTCCTTCCACTACTTTCTCAGTCTATGATCTCATGACCAACCAACCAACCAACCAACCAAATAATTTTAAACCCCTCTTCTGTGCTTCATAACTAGCGTAATACCTCATCTTGAGCTTCAAATATATACTATTCTTTGTTTTATTGGAGAGATCCCTCTCCGGGTCTAGGAGGGCTAGATCCTAGGGCCCCAAAGTGGTTTGATGTTGTCTTATCTTTTGGTATTGCCAAATCTGCCAAAACATAGGAACCCCAACATAATGGCGACTCCACTAGGGAAATAGACCAAAATTTTGATTTGGTAAATCACTGTGGTGGACAGTAAAATCTTGAATCATCCACCTGGCAACTCCACAGTTCCTAAATGATTAAAGGACTCCACTAGTGATCAGTAGGCCACTGATTATCTGTGTGTTCACAAGACTCCACTGGGAGACCATGTCACAGTACAAAATCAGCCATGCTAAAGACCAAGTCACTTCTCTAATAGAAGACCCTGAATGGTTTGCAAAAATGTATCCAGATTTCATAGCAAAGTGTCGTGATACAATTCCTTAAAAGGGGCGACAACGCCGCTTATGTAATTAATCGTTGCCATGGGGGGTCCGGGGGTTAATAGGTGCTTTTCGGAGCCCCCCCCTGGCGGGGGTTTTGGGGGCAGCGCCCCCGAAGCTAAAAACATATGTAAAATTGCCTTGTAAAAGTATAGTAATTTCTAGTCAATCTGGGCCGTTCATTAGGCAAATGATCTGACGGTAGAAGTTATGTTTAGATTAGGGTTTTTTTGCCCTAGAAGGCAACCCCCTTGTATATATGGGGGCATTGTATTACGGCTGTGTATTATGAGTGTATTCTCGGAGCGAGAAACAGAGAGGGAGACTGTGAGAGAGAACAAAGGATATTATAGCGGATCTGCTGTAGGTTTTGTCTCTTCATTTTGTTGGATAATATAAAGGAAGGACTGGCTGTTCGGGGTGGACGTAGCCCAAACTGGGTGAACCACGTATATCTGTGTCTCTCTGTTTTTATGTGTTTTGTGTGCTTGTATTTTCCGCATATTTTATGTGTTGCATTGCTCCATAATATATAATTTTCTAACAACTGGTATCAGAGCCGAAGGTATATTTGGCTGATAAAATCGTAGGAAAGAAGGGTTCCTGGTTCGAGTGGGAGTAATGGCGGAAGATGGTAAGTTTAGGGTTGAGAAATTTAACGGCCAAAACTTCCTACTGTGGAAGATGCAGATGGAAGATTCTCTGTATCAGAAAGATCTGTACCTACCATTGAGCGGAAAAACAAAGAAGCCGATGGCCATGACAGATGCAGAATGGAACATTCTCAATAGAAAGGCACTCAGAACAATACGGTTGTGCCTTGTGGCGTCAGTCACCTTCAATATTTCGAAGGAAACAACAACAGAGGGTTTGATGCAGACGTTGGCGAAACTATATGAAAAACCCTCGGCCTCAAACAAGGTATTTCTTATGAAACGATTATTTAATATGAAGATGTCGGAAGGTGGATCTGTTGCAGACCATTTAAATGATTTTAATACAGTTACCAGTCAGTTAAGTTCTGTAGGGGTAAAATTTGATGATGAAGTTAGGGCTCTTTTATTTCTGTGCTCATTGCTAGAAAGCTGGAATGGTTTAGTTATGGCCATTAGTAACTTTGTCTCTGGATCTAGTACTTTAAAGTTTGATGATGTTGTCGGTGCTATCCTTAGCGAGGAAATGCGATGGAAAATCTCTGGTGAGACATCGGGTAATGCTTTGAGTGCAGAGTCTAGGGGAAGAAGAATGGAAAGAGGAAAGAGCTCGGGTTATCGTAGTAAATCAAGGAAAGGCAGATCCAAGTCCAGATCGGGGATAGTGTGCTGGAAATGCAGAAAGAGAGGACACCTAAAGAAAGATTGTAGATCTTGGAAGGGAAAAGAAGGAGATGCACAGCAAGAAAACAATCATGAAGCAAATGTGACGGGTGATGTGTTACAAGATGCTTTGATTCTTTCTTTCGAAAATGTTACTGATTCTTGGGTTGTAGATTCAGGGGCTTCATTCCATGCCACACCTGATAAGAAATATTTTCATGACTATGTTCAAGGAGATTTTGGACAAGTTTGTTTGGGTGATGATAAACCCTGTAAAATTGTTGGAATCGGTAAAGTTCTTGTAAAACAACAGAATGGAAACCAATGGCTACTAAAGGAGGTAAGGCATGTTCCAGATCTGAAGAAAAATCTGATTTCAACAGGGCAGTTAGGCGGTGAAGGTTGTGTGACAACTTTCACGGATAAAACTTGGAAGGTCACCAAAGGAGCCTTGGTAATAGCAAAAGGCGAAAAGGTTGGTACATTGTATTTATGCAATGGTATTTCTAACTCTGTTAATGCTTTAACTTCCAAAGGAGCAGATGCAGCATTATGGCATCATAGGCTCGGACACATGAGTGAGAAGGGAATGAAGATTCTTCACTCAAGAAATTTGTTGCGAGGTTTGAAGAATGTTGATTTGGATTTCTGTGAGAATTGCATTTATGGAAAACAAAAGAGAGTCAGATTTCTCAGAGTTGGGAAAGAAAAGAAGAGCGAAAAATTGGAGCTTGTGCATACGGATGTATGGGGACCTGCTCAGGTATCATCTCTCAGTGGCTCTCGTTATTATGTTACTTTTATTGATGATGCAACTAGAAAAACATGGATTTATTGTATTCAAAATAAATTTGATGTATTTGATACTTTCAAGAAATGGAAAGCTTTGGTTGAGATTGAGACAGGAAAGAAGTTGAAGTGTCTCAGATCAGACAATGGAGGTGAATATTGCAGCAAAGATTTTGATAGGTATTGTTCAGAGCATGGAATTCGTAGAGAGAAGAAAGTTCCAAGAACACCACAAGAAAATGGTGTGTCAGAAAGGATGAACAGAACAATCATGGAGCGTGCAAGGTGCATGAGATTGCATGCAGGATTGCCTTTACAATTTTGGGCAGATGTTGTAGATACTATTGTTCATCTAATAAACAGAGGGCCTTCAAGTTCCTTGGATGGTGGTATTCCAGAGGAAGCATGGACAGGTAAAAAGGTAAACTACTCTTTTTAAAGCCTTTTGGTTGTGAGGCCTTTGTCCATATTAATAAAGAAAATAGAACAAAGCTTGAGGCAAAATCAAAGAAATGTACCTTTATTGGATATTGTGTTAATGATTTTGGTTATCGCTTATATGATTATGAAAATCACAAAATCATTAGGAGCAGAGATGTAATATTCAATGAAAAGGTCTTGTATAAGAATCAGTTGTAGGAAAAGAAACAGGAAAAAGAAAGCAAGGAATACATAGTTCTTGATGAGATAACTAAAAAAGTAAAGGTGCCTGAAAATAATAATAATCAACAACCACAGCAGCAGCAACCACCACAACAGCAACAGGCACCTCAAACACCTGAAAGTGGTGTTAGAAGATCTACCAGGATAAGTAGACCCCCTGAACAATACTCTCCTTCATTATATTATTTATTGTTGACTGATTCTGGTGAACCCGAATGTTATGAAGAAGCAATGCAGGTTGAAAGCAGGAAGAAGTGGGAGCTAGCCATGGAAGAAGAGATGGACTCCTTAATGCATAACCAGACTTGGGACTTATTCAGGTTGCATGCAGGTAAAACTTCATTGCAGAATAAATGGGTTTACAGGCTGAAGGAAGAAGATGGAGGAAAACAGAGGCACAAAGCTAGACTTGTGGTGAAGGGGTTTGCACAGAAGAAAGGTATTGATTTTGATGAAATATTTTCTCCTGTTGTTAAAATGACTTCAATCAAAACTATTTTAAGTCTTGTAGTAGTAGAAGATTTACATCTTGAACAGTTAGATGTAAAGACAACATTTCTCCATGGAGATCTGGAGGAAGAGATCTATATGGAGCAACTAGAAGGATATGAGGTAAAAGGGAAAGAAAAATTGGTGTGCAGGTTAAAGAAGAGCTTGTATGGCTTAAAACAGGCTCCAAGGCAGTGGTATCTAAAATTTGACAAGTTTATGTCTAAACAAGGTTATACTAGATGTCACTCTGATCATTGTGTTTATCTGAAAAGGCAAAATGATGGTAGCTATATTATATTGTTATTGTATGTAGATGACATGCTTGTTGCAGGGTCTAACATGCAGGAAATAAATGTGCTCAAAAGAAAATTGGCAAATTCATTTACAATGAAGGATTTGGGAGCTGCAAAACAAATCCTTGGTATGAGGATAACTAGAGACAGGAAAAATCACAAATTAACACTGTCTCAGAATGAGTACATAGAAAAGGTGTTGAAAAGATTTAATATGCAGAATGCAAAACCAGTTAGTACACCTTTTGCTAGCCATTTTAAACTTAGTAAGGAGATGTGCCCAAAGACCCAAGAAGACATGGATTATATGTCTAAAGTTCCATATGCATCAGCAGTTGGAAGCTTAATGTATGCAATGGTTTGCACAAGGCTTGATATTGCACATGCAGTGGGAGTTGTAAGTAGGTACATGAATAATCCAGGAAAAGAACATTGGATGGCAGTAAAATGGATTCTCAGATATTTGAGAGGTACCACAAATCAAGCATTATGCTTTGGTGGTTCAAACATTGCTCTACGGGGATATGTTGGATGCAGGATATAGCGGTGACGAGAGATAATAGAGGAGCACTACGGGATATGTATTTCATCGTAGGTGGAACAATTGTACGCTTGGTTTCAAAAATCCAAAGTGTTGTTGCACTTTCAACAACATAAGTAGAGTATGTTGTCGCTACGGAAGGCTAGTAAAGAAAATGATTTGGTTACAAAGGTTTATGGATGAATTGGATAAGAAGCATGATATGGGCACGCTATACAGAGTGATAGCCAAAGTGCCATTCATCTTGAAAAGAACTCAACATTTCATTCCAAGAATAAACACATACATCTCGAGTACCATTTCATACGGTCGATATTGGAAGATGGAGAGTTGAAGTTGGAAAAGATACACACTAGCAGTAATCTCCCAGATATGCTAACAAAAGTTGTAACCGGGGAGAAATTGAGAATTTTCTCGCTTTCAATTGGTCTTCAAGGATGACGATGAAGATGAGAAACGATCGAGTCTCAAAGAGGAGTCATTTTCCAACAAATGAAAGCGACGGTGGAGTTGCTACAATCGGTCTCCAAGTGGGAGATTGTTGGGTGTGGAGCCTAATTATCTTGTTTACTTTGTATCATAGGATTGGACCCTGTACCTTAAAAGCGGCGGCAATGCCACCCGTAATTAATCGCTTCCGTGGGGGTCCAGGGGAGCGGCAGCCACGTGAGCTCACGAGAGGGGTTTCGATGGGCAGCGCCCGAAGCTAAAAACAGAATGTAAAATTTCCTTGTAAAAGTATATTAATTTCTAGTCAATACGGGCGGTTCATGAGGCGGATGATCCGACGGTAGAAGTTATGTTTAGATTAGGGTTTTTTGCCCTAGAAGGCAACCCCTCGCTTTTATGAGGGTATTGTATTGCGGTCGTGTATTTCGTGTGTATTCTCGGAGTGAGAAATAGAGAGGGAGACCGTGAGAGAGAACGGAGGATATTATAGCGCATCTCGGCTGTGGGTTTTGTCTCTTCATTTTGTCGGATAATAGAAAGGAAGAGACTCGGTACGTTCGGGAATGGACGTAGCTTCAAAGCTCGGGTGAACCACTTATATCTGTGTCTCTCTAGTTTTATGTGTTTTGTGTGCTTGTATTTTCTGCATATTTTATGTGTTGCATTGCTCCATAATATATAATTTTGAATGCGATCCGGATATCATCATGTATGCATTAAAGAAGAGGACATATGCAAGACTAACTTTCCGGACTAGGTATTGGAATTATGAGTTTGTTGTAGTTCCATTTGGTTTGGCTAATGCTCCAACTAAATTTACGTGCTTGATGAATAGTGTGTCGTGTCACGTATCTGGACAATTTTGTTATTGTATTCATTGATGGCATCTTGATATATTATAATAATGAGGAAGAGCATGCCGAGCATTTAGTGACAATGTTGATATTGTTGAGAGAGCATTAGTTGTATTCTAAGCTCGGTAAATGCGGTTTCTTTCGAGATAGAGGCTACATTACTTGGGGCATGTGGTCTCCAAGGAGGGCATACAACCGTGGACCCAAAGAAGATAAGAGGCTATCATGGAGTGGAAGCTCCTAGAAACAAGAATGAGGTAAGATCATTTATGGGGTTAGTAGGATATTATATGAGGTTCTTAAGAAACTTCTCACTGATTTCATATCTTATTACATCATTGTAGAGGAATGGTAATTATAAATTTGAATGGACATAGGAATGTGCAACAAGTTCGGAACAATTGAAGTAGTTGTTGACAAGTGATCCGATGTTAAAGATTGCAGTATCTAGACAAAGAGTTTATAGTGTGTATAAATTCTTGCAAGATAGGGATTGGAGGATTTTTTATGCAAGAGGGATAGGTAGTATGCTATGAGTCACTAAAAAATAAATGAGCACAAGAAGAACTATACGACTACATGATATGGATTTGGTAGCGATCATTCATGCATTGAAGATGTGGAGGAACTATCTTCTTGGAAGGATTTTTTGTAATGATGAGTGATCACGGTGGGTTGAGATATTTGTTTTACCAACCGAATTTGAATTCCATACAAAGCTAGATGATTGTCCATGATTAATGAGTTTGACTTTGAGATCAAGTACATTAAAGGTAAATAGAACAGGGTTTGTAAATTCTCTTACAGGAGGATACGAGTGAACCACATCGTGAACTATGAGTTCTTATGAGAGAATTACAAGATCATATCTTAGAGGCAAGTCAATGGGATAATGGGTACATGGAGCGTAGGTACGGAGTTACAACAAAGTACAAGTACATGCATAGGTGCAAGTACAAGTACATGTGCATATGATGTGGACTATTGTCTCATGGCAGATGGCTTAATCATATTTAGGGATAGGATATATGTGCGAGAAAGTAGTGAGCTCGAGAATATTGTATTGAGAGTGTTTCATGCGAAAACCATATTCAAGTCACCCATGATACCAAAAGACATTAACAATCGTGAAGACATTTTATTATTGGTTGAATATGAAGAAGTATGCAAAATATTTTGTGGCTAGTTGTTTGGATTTTCAATAGGTAAAGGCGACATGTAAGCATCCGGATGGACTAATACAAACGATTATGATTCTAGAGTGGAAATGGAGGTTATTTCCATGGATTTCATATGCATTTTCCCAGGACATCTAGACAAAATAATTCCATCATGGTTGTGGTGGACAGAGTTAACTAAGGTAGCACACTTCATTCCAATGAAGACTACGTATTTAGCTTGTGATGTGGCATATGTGTTAATCATATATGTGGCCATATTACATGGTGTTTCGAAGAATATTATGTTAGACATGGACTGCAAAGTTCACTTCCAAGTTTTGTAAGAAGTTGCTTTGCATTTTTAGGTGCAAAGTTGGCCTTCAATGCAAGTTATCATTCGCAAACAAGATGGATTGAAAGAGAGGGTCAACATGATATTGGAGGAACATGTTGAGGATGTATGTGATGCATCAACGGAGGAGATGGGAGGAGTACCTTTCATTGGTTGAGTTTTATTACAAAAATGGTTACCGAGAGTCATCGAGGATGAGTCCGTTTGAGGCATTGTATGGGTGGAGTTGTAATGCTCCCATCGGTTGGAGTGATCCGGTGAACGGGGTATTGATTGGAAAAGACATGTTAGCATAAAATGAATAGGAAATGAAGTTAATCAAGAAGAATCTAAGAGAGACAAAGGACATGAAGAAGAAATATTCATATCAAAACAAGTTGTTTAGGGAGTTTCGGGTTGGGGAACAAGTGTACTTGCACGTCAAGCCTAAGAAGAGCTTCTCGAGGATTGGTTTGTGTACCAACATGTCACCTTAGTTTTGTGGACCTTTCAATATTCTTGAAAGGATTGGATGAGTAGCATATCGACTTTCACTTCCTCCAACAATGAAATTACATGATGTTTTCCATTTTTTCATTGCTTAATAAGTATGTTAAATAGGTTGATCATGTGATTGATTGGTGCGCTATTGTAGGTGGAGCCGGATGGATAATTCTAGCCGAAACCTTTGTGTATGTTTTCAGGAGAAAGGTGCTCATACTCGGAACCGAGAAATCGAGAAGGTTAAAGTGCACCGGAAGCACTTTGGGCCCGATGAAGCTACATGGGAGATGGTGGATCAGATGTGGGCTATGTATCCTTCTCTATTCATCAGGTTGAGAAAATGCCCTTGGTATATGATTTGGTATGATGTTTTGGTATATGTACCTATGTATATGGATGTAAATATCGCCATTAGCACGTGTTATAAAAGCACCAATAAGTAGGATGGGTGTCATGTCATTATGGTTTTCATGTTTTTATGTTGTTATGATGGTCACGCCCAACAAGTTAATCATTGTAAATATTTCGTTGGGGCCCTTGTTTTTGGTTTAGTTTTGACATCTTGGCCAAGATATTTTGAGTTTTGACCCTTTTTGAGTTGCGGAATAAATACACATGGCAACCGCGACCGCGCCGCAACTACCGGGAGTTGCGGAGCTATCAAGATGGCACGGAAGCACTCGATATGCACGGAGATAGAACGGAGATAAGTGCGGATGAAGGAAACACGGCAGACAAACGGAAAGTGGATACACGGACATCGAAAGAGAAGTTGAGAGAAGGCGAAGTGAAGATGCGGAGGAGCCGGGATAGTCGCGAGAGCGGGTGAATAAATAACGGTCACCCGGCCGAAAAGCGAGGTAGAATGTTGAGAGTTGAATGCATGCGAAGAGGTCGCGAGGCAGGAGACAAGGAAGGACGCGCGGAAGCATTTGCGGAGGATTCATGCATGTGCTTCATATGGTTTCTTATCTTCTCTATTCTACCTTTTTGTTAAGATTCATCCGTATCGACTTTGTGAGACTAACGGGAAGATTGCCATGTAATCATGTATTGGGCCAAGAGATTAATATAATGGAAGATTCTTTGTCTCAATAAGATGTTCATGTGCATGTAATGCGTTTATCTTCAAGTTTAAAATTTTATTTATGAATGTCGAATACTTGTTAAGTGATCTTGCGCATATAACTTTGTATATGAATGGATGCACCGTCTTTCTTTAGTTACGGATTCGTTCCTTGCCATTGATCTCATCCCCCTTTTGCATGTGGTTTGCGGCACGCCGGGTGAGACGCACTCTGCTCTCTCGAGCGGTGCAGAAAATGCCGACGTGTTCCTAGACTACACCGGACCCCTTTGTTGGCCACAACTCTTGAACATCAGGGTCTTGTCCGCGAGACCCGACTTCTCGCCAACCAAATGGTTCCATTGCCGGGACCTGCATGTTCCGAGGGGATCTAGATCATGGTATCGAGGATTTTTGAAGGAGCAATACGGTGATGGTGGGATGATCATCTTGACCAGTTCATTGCTCAGCAAGCAGAGCTGACCAAGAAAAAGGAGGCGGCGATCAAGGAGCTTGTTCTTTTCTCCGACGCAGCCAGTGATACGTACGAAATTTTCTGGGGAAGGTTCCCTACGGACCTTTACAATTGGTTGCGGAGGTTACGAGTGACGCTGCCCCAAGAAGGCTTGCGGAAGATAAACCACAGGTGGACGCACGAAGACCTGGTGGCACTGCATCGGGTAGACACTGAACTAACCCGTGCAGTGGATTTCTGGGTAAGGACCACGTTGGAAGGATACGCTGTGGAGTTTGCTACTGAGTGCTACCAATCCTTCTCGAAGGCCGAGGCTGTTTTTCACTCAGGGCTGAGGGGGAAGCTGTTGAAGGAGATTCTGCTGTGGATCAAAGCCCTGATGGTGGACGAAGGGTTGATTGAATTCCACAAAACGAGTATGGAAGCGTAAACCACCCGTACTGGGGGAAGGATTGAGGGGACCGATGCTGTGTAGACTGTGAGAGTGGGGAGCGGGAGATGGACGTTGAAGCCGCATGCAAGTTGCGGAAGTCACGTGCACATCGGCGGGCACAGATCGCCGATAGGTGGCGAAGAAGGGTAATAAGATATTTGAAGAGAAGGGAAATCGAGAGGAGAAATCAGAAGGAGGCGCCTCAGAAGACAAGAACCATGGGTTTGGATACCCGGACAGGAGACGGGACGGCAGCGGACGTACAGTGGGTGCATGGGAGCCCAGCGACGCGAGAAAGAGAAGTAACGACTAGCGAAGATAATGGAAAGATGCAGCCCGAAGAAAGTTCCGATGATGAATGGCACGGCGTGATGCAGCAGATGTTCCATGATCAGACGGCACCCACCCCTCCAGGCAGCCCTACGTCCCACCTTCCGCATGGCCAGGATCCCGACCTTCCCCTGGTACTTTATCAACCTTTAAGAAATATTTTTATTCAGTTACAAGCATTAAGTCAGTCATACAGTAGTTCAGCAGCGTCGGTAACGCCCAGTAGCAGCAGTGTTACTAGTAGTAGTATTTTCCCTAGAGGGACCGTTACGCAACCAGGACCGGGAGGTTTTATCCTGGTTAATTCTCCGCAAGTACACATCGCTGGATCTTTCACCCGGTATCCAGAGTTCTCTAGTCGGGGCAATGACGACGTAGAACAACACTGGTATCTGTGCGAAGCCATCTGGAGGGCTCGACAGACGCCAGATGCAGGGAAGTTAATAGAATTCCAAACCACGCTCAGAGAGAGGGCTCTGCGTTGGTTCATCAAGTGGTCCGAGGCGCACCCTAACCCTGTAATCGCGGACGTGAAGCGGGATTTTTTCCGCGAATTCAAGCTTCCCCAGACAGACCAGCAGGGCCTGTCCGAGCTGTGGGAAATTAAGCAGAAGGAAGGTGAGACCGCGTGGGAGTTGATGCGGCGATTCAAGGACGCGATCAGGAAACTCAGCTACCCGATCGATCCAAACCACCAGAGGGATTGGTTCATCAAGGCTCTGCTTCCCTTGACACGAACCCCTCTCACTCAGCAGAAGATTGATAATCTGCAGGACGCTTTGGAGCAGGCCATGAAGATTGAAGCCATGGCGGGCTACCCCCAGGAATATCGGGGGGTGGTGGCCCCGCAAGACCCTTCTTTGGTAGGGTTGCAACACCAGATCGCCAGCTTGACCGAAAATCTCAAGGAACTTCAGCCGGTGAGGCCAGCGCGACCGAATGTTTGGTGTACACATTGTCTGGTCGAGGGCCACGTCGCAACCGAATGTCCTCGGTTGCGCGGCGCAGGAGCAGGACCCTCGGTCGCATCTATCCAGGGAGGTCCACCACAAGGGGGTGGTGCGGGGATGAACCCGCGGGGAGTCTACCAGCCGCAACAGGCCTTTGCGGCGTTCCAACCGCAACCGGGGTCCTCCACCACAGAGTACTGTGAGATTTGCCGGACGATGGCGCACCCACCTTAGATGTGCCCGATCCTACAGAAGTACTCCACGGTCCCGAATAACGTGTATTGCGAATTTTGTGTGTCCACGACGCACAACACTGAGCAGTGCAGGGCGCTTGACGCACTTGCGGATCGACTGGATCGTCCCTCGTACAGGGTGAACGAGGCTACGAGGGGAAGAGGTGGCGGCATGCGGGGAGGCCGAGCAGGAGGACGCGGTCCGGTAAAATGTTACAACTATGACCAGGAGGGTCCTGTAGCTCGAGAATGTCCCCTTCCGTGACGACCCTGGTGTTCCCAGTGCCGGGTCAACGCCCACGCTACAGAGGACTGTCCGGAACTCATCAAGAAGTGGGAAGAGCGGGCGAGGCAGAGGGGCGCGAATCTGATAAACTCAGAACCGCGAGGGGCCGCAACCCCTGACATGCAGAATGTTGCGATAGTAACAAGGGGCGGAAAGAAGACGGGTGAGGATGCCCACGAGAAGGAGCCGGCACGAGTGGTTCGGCCGGCATCCCCAAAGAAGTTGATCCGGCCCGAAGTCCAGAAGAAGTATTTTCAGGAGGCGGTTGAGGCATTCGCCCAGTTGCGGAACAAGGGAGGGTTGGAGGAGCCCATGCGGGCGGAATCCGGTGTGAAGAACGTCGCAGACACTGTGGTCGAGGATTGGCTCCGGCTATTTCTCAGGATTGTCGATGACGCTGTGCTGCGGCAGCAGCGCAAGCATGCTTTGGACGGAGCGCTGCAGGGGCGCGCAGAACCTAGAGATCCGGCGGACGCCAGCCCTCAATACGTCCCTCAATACGTGCAACGTGTCAAGCAGAACAAGCAATGAACAGGCAAAGAATTCCGGCTTAACACGCAGGTCGCAGGTTTCCAAATCAGCGACACCATGTTGGAATTGGGGTCCGACGTCAATATATTGCCACGAAAGACATGGGAGGCTCTTGGAAAGCCACGGCTCGCCTATTCCCTAATCCAACTCAGGATGACGAACCAGTACTGCATTTTTCCAATCGGCCGACTCGAAGGAGTTGAGGTCGACGTTGCGGGCGTGAAGACATACGCCGATTTTGAGGTTATCGATATCATGGGCGATAAGGATCCCTATCCCGCTTTACTCGGCATTGATTGGGCTTTTGAGAATTATGCCATCATCGACCTTAAGAAGGAGCTGATGATTTTTGAGGATGGGGAGGTACGAGTTACTCAGCCTCTCGACCCGTATCAGGGTCCGCAATATACAGAACCGGTGGACAGTCGGGAGGATGCTCAGATGATGGACCATCTCTATCAGATGACTGCAGGGAAGCGGGACGATTATATTAACCCGACCACAACAGGCTCTATCGGTTGGCGGAGTGTGCATAGCTCGGAGCTCGGATCCGAGCTTGCGTGGGAAGACTGGCAGCAAGGAGGGTATGAGACCACCACGCGGAGGTGTGCCTCCATTGCTCAAGTCCGGTGGGTAGGGACTGAGATCCGCGGATACCCCACATTATCAAACATGCAAGCAGTGAATACTTTTATTGCCAAGGTGGAAGACCGGGTCCCAGAGGAAAGCCGGATACCACTTTTGGATGTGGCCTTGAAGTCAACGTCGGGACGATGGTGGAACAATCACCGCAACACTCTGTTGCGATGGGAGCGTGTGGCGGATGCTCTGCGGGCACGCTTCAAAGAGGATGAAGGGCCCTGCATTACACTTAAACATCATGGAGCTTCCGACCCGCGACAGCATTTGCGGGCGTGCGAGGAACAGTGGCGTAGCGCAAGGTATCCTGAGGAGTTGTGGGTCCACAGGTTTGTCCACTCCCTGGGTACAATTCCCCAGGCCTGGTACCTGGAGGAAGAGCGGAAACGGGGAACCCGCTCCTGGCAAGCAGTCGCGGAAAAGTTCGTCCAGAGCTTCTCGTTCGAAGGGGAGACGACGCAGGAATCTCAGGCCCTACAAGCCGTCAAGGAGGTTTTGTTTTTCCGCCATCCTGAGCCCGATGAGGGCCCGGTGGCGTCACGCTCCGGGGTCAAGCGCGAATTGGTTTGCCAACGAATTGACGGCGATCCGGAGGATGATAGTTTGGAGGACCTTAGGCATCTCTATTTTGACGAAAAGGAGGGCGAGCGGAGCATCCGCGACGAGCCGACGACAGAAGGAGTCCATTTGCAGCCCCTAAAGACAAAGAAGCTGAACATTGGAACGGACGAGAAACCCAAGCTCGCAACGGTGGGGGATTACTGGGACGAGGAGACAACTAAAGAAATTTTCAGCCTCCTCCGAGAATATGAAGATTTGTTCCCATCATCGGTTGCGGACCTGAAGGGGATCAAGGGGGATCTGGGCGAGATGCGCATCACACTGAAACCGGGGGCCAGGCCGGTGAAGCACCGACCCTACCGGTTGAATCCACGTATCAAAGAGAAGGTCAAGATGGAGATTGAAAAAATGCTGGCTGCAGGTCTCATCTTTCCAGTAGAAGAAGCAGAATGGGTGAGTTCGATTGTCATCCAGAACAAGAAGGACAAAGTGGAGATCCGGGTCTGTGTAGACTACCGGAGCTTGAATAATGCTTGTATCCACGACCCGTTTCCCACTCCCTTTAGCGATGAAGTTCTAGATCATGTCGCGGGAAACGAAGCTTATTCCTTCACTGATGGGTTTTCGGGCTACCATCAGGTGCGCATCGCCGAGGAAGACAAAGCAAAGACGACATTCACCACTGAGTGGGGATCATTCGCATACCACGTTATGCTGTTTGGTCTGAAGAACGCCCCGGCGGTGTTTTCCCGGATTGTCATTGCTGCTTTCTGGGAGTACATTCACAAGTTCCTGGAAGTCTATATGGATGATTGGACTGTTTACAGCCTGCTGAAGAAACACGCCTCCCTGTTGCGTGTTATGTTCGACCGGTGTCGCCAGCTGCAGATTTCCTTGAACCTGAAGAAATGTATTTTTGCAGTACCATTCGGCACACTCTTGGGTCACGTGGTGTGCAAGCAAGGGGTCTGCGTTGATCCTGCCAAGGTCGCGGTCATCGTCCACATGGAGGCCCCCGAGACCGTGAAGCAGTTGCGGGCACTGCTCGGGCACACAGGATACTACAGGCGGTTTATCCGCAACTACGCCAAAATTACGGCCCCTCTGGAGAAACTGTTGCGGAAGTCAGAAGCGTTTGAGTGGACGGCGGAGTGCAGGAAGGCACTTGACACATTGAAGGAGAAGTTGGCGATGGCACCCATACTTGTTCATCCCGACTGGGATAAGCAGTTCCATGTGCACATTGATGCGTCCGGAATTGCACTTGGAGCTGTATTGGCGCAACCCGGGGAAACGACAATTGACCACCCGGTATACTTCGCCAGCCGACGGTTATCGAATGCGGAGAAGAATTACACCACGACCGAGCGGGAGGCGTTGGCGATGGTGTACTCTCTCCAGAAGTTCCGCCACTATCTTCTGGGCGGAAAATTTACATTTTTCACGGACCATTCGGCATTAAAATATCTGGTCAATAAGCCTGTGTTGGAAGGAAGAATCTGTCGATGGCTTCTACTTTTTCAGGAGTTCACGTTTGAGGTGATTTTCAAGCCTGGCAGGTTGAATGTTGGTCCCGATCACTTATCCAGGTTGGAGATGGGAGAGAATGAAGGTCCGTTGGACGATCAGCTCCCGGATGCTGACCTATTCCGAGTTGAAGCAGTACCAGACTACCTGGCTGACATTGCCACGTATCTGACCATGGGACAGTGCCCTGAGGATTACACCCCTCTTCAGAAACGCCACTTGGTTGTCCGGGCGGCCGATTATCAATTGATCGCAGGGCAGCTGTACAAACTGGGCCTGGATGAGGTGTTGCGCAGGTGTGTTCTTGACCATGAGCGGGAAGCGGTGATGTGGGAATGTCACAGCAGTGTTGCGGGAGGACATGTGGGTGCTAAACCCACCACAAGGAAGGTGCTTCAAGCTGGCCTATGGTGGCCGACGGTGCATGCAGACTGTAAGGCCTATGTGAAACGTTGCGATATTTGTCAGAGGACGGGAAGGCCTTCGCACAGGGATGAGCTTCCGCTACACCCGGTGCATGTGTTGCGGCCATTTGAGAAGTGGGCGGTTGATTTCGTAGGCCCCATCGCACCAATCGCTCGCCATTCCAAAGCCCGGTACATCATTACCGCGACGGATTACCTCACACGGTGGGCTGAGGCAGCAGCGGTACGCGACTGCTCGGCAGAGACCGCTGCCCGGTTCATCTTTGAACACATCATCAGCCGCTTTGGCTGCCCACGGAGCTTAACCAGCGATCAGGGTACGCATTTCATTAATGCCACGGTCAAGTCACTACTGGACACATTTATGATTCAACATCATAAAAGCAGCCCATACCACCCACAGGCCAATGGTACGGTGGAAGCCTTCAATAAGATTCTTGAAAAGGGCTTGACTAAAATTTGCAATGCTCAGCGGGATGACTGGGACGAGCGGCTACCAGCAGCATTATGGGCTTACCGGACCACAGTGAAACTTTTGACCAACCAGACACCATTCCAGTTGGTGTATGGCCGGGAAGCTGTGATTCCCGCCAAGTTCACGGTACCCAGTCTTTTGATCGCAACGTTCCTTCAATTCTCAGAAGAGGCATCACTTCGGGAACGCCTCCAGGAGCTACAGGAGCTGGATGAGGCTCGATTCCTCGCAGAATTCCACCAGAAAGTTCAGAAGGCCAGGCAGAAAGCGTGGCACGACCGCCACATCAAAACTAAAGCTTTCCAAGTTGGCAGAAAAGTTCTTTTGTACAACAGCCGGTTCCAGAAGTTTCTAGGCAAGCTCCAGATGCACTGGTTGGGACCCTACCTTGTCATCGAGATCCGCGACTTAGGCGCCGTTCGGTTGGCACAGCTAGACGGTACAGTTCTTCCTAGGTGGGTGAATGGCGCACGCCTGAAACCCTACCAGGAGTAGGTACCTTCTCACTTTTCATCAATAACTCTCGCAACCGAGAGAACCCGTAGAGTAGCGTAGTTGAATAACTCTCCCGCAACCGGGATGAGCGTAGGAAGTCTTTTCCGTTCGTATGTAATCAGTCCAATAAACAATCAGTTGCGGGAACCTTACCGCAACCAACTGTGGTCGGGGCTGGCCAGTCCAGCGTGTCGCAGCGCCAGTCCAGCATGTCGCCGCTCCCGTCCAGCGTGTCGTTCACGTAGGATCCATCCTCGTGCCAGTGTCAGTCCAGGTCATTTCCGTCAGTCCTTTTGTCAATCCGTAGGATCGCTCAGATTTGTTCATAAATTACCATAATAGACAATAATCGTACCGTAATCATTTGCCATCACCCGCAGTTCCCTCAACCGTCGAGTCCGCCCATCTTCCCATGACGCCGTCAGCAACTGTCAGATTACATACAGGCACGCGATGGATCGCACGATTATCACAGCCCCGAAGGATAGCAAGAATTAATTGCCGTTATGGAGTCTCATCAACTCCGCGCGTGCCAGCGGATGCCATAATTTGCATGAAGATCAACAGCATGAGAATGACGGACCAGTTCAATTTGGAAGTTGCAGCGTCTCCAGAGCATTTGCAGCATCGAAGCGCACCGTATCCAGCAGAGAAATCCAGAAGAACACTCCAAGTTTACCAGCTTCGCACCAAGATGCCGAGGGCTATTGTATCTGTCCCTGAACCAGCGTTAGATAGCAGAATTTACTACGTAGAGTCGCTGGTCGGCAAGTATGACAATGCAGCATGTATGGACGCCAACTTGTCCGACCCGGCTGAGTTTCCTCACCTCCATTGGTAGACTTACATGGAGCACCATTACATGCCAGGCAACAGCTCCAACAGTCGGATGCGAGAAGAATTCAGGGGCCTGCAGCAGTCGACCTTGATGCATTTGAGGTCTCTTCCAGTTTTTGGCACTACGGGACCGGCTCTGCAATGCACCCGGTTCCTCCTCAGTCGGGTACAGAACGAGTCCCTGTGGCTCAACGAAGAAATCCCAATTCATGCCGAAGACATTCATCGGCTTACAGGGCTGTCCCAAAACGGTGCAGATGTCTCCGCTGCTGGCCAGACATCCTCTAAGCGCGCCCGGAAGTTGGGTGACAACGACCTGTACACCAAGTATGGCACTCGCCGGGGTGGCAAAGGTGCCAAAATTGACCTGATCAACAAACCAGAAATTCGGTTCTCTTGCTACCTAATCGCTAGCAAGACGATGCGCCACTATACGAAGGGAGAATGCACCCTGGACACAATTTCCATTGCAGAGCACTGCACCTGGGGCGCCAAGTTGAACTGGTGCTCTTTCGTGTTGAAGGAACTCTTCGCGGCCTGCGAAGAAAATTACAGGCGTACCACCACTTTCATTTACGGCTACTTGATCTTAGCCTTTGCCATGTGGAAATGGCATCTTCCTCCCATCCGGGAGCCGGCGGAGACGACCATAAGCCAGCCTCTTGCGATGAAATACACCCCCTGGCAGGTGTCCATGGATCCCAGCACCAAACAGGTGAACGCGGCAGCGTTCCGGGCGTGGTACGGGATGATGACCGATGTTGTGGCCAACCAGCAACGAGTGCCCAGGCACTTGCTGGATGAGTACAGTGAGCAGGTGTGGTTTGGGGTCAGCCACAGGCACGCCGTCATCCGGCCAACTTGCGTGTCGGCCGCCACATTTCACATGGCGCCCCTCCGGTTCCAGCTGAATGACGACACCTTTCACCGAGAGGTTTCTGCGTGGCCGGGGGTCGTCCAGCACGTCCGCGACGGGATTACCCGCTATAATTTTGAGGGGATGCTGCCGGCACAGCGGCCTGTCGCGACCGGCGCAGCGGGGTCCTCACAGGTTGCGGCGGACCCTCCACAAGAAGCAGCTGAGACCGCACCGACACTGCCTGAAGTGCTGGTCCCGATCATCGAGCACCTCAACGACCAGGTACGACGACTTAACGTGGCCACCCAAGTTGCTTCGAGTGGTGCCCCTATATTTCCCTCTTTTGCTGAATTTCATATTAATCGGTCTCGTGGTCCCTCCAACACCGCCCCCCTCATTTCCCCCATTCCCACTAACCTGTTCACTTCTGCCACCCCCCTCATCACCCCAATGGGTGAACCGGCCCCCGAACCCGATTCAACAGACCCACCTCCATCCAAGAGGGCCCGCACTACGGTCACAGATCCAGTGGTGGATATTACGGAGGATGATCCACCAGCCACTCCGCCCACAACAACTTTGATTCCGGAGGAACCTCTGATCGATCCGGAAGAGTTCCTCAACCTCCGCCTCCCTCCCACTTCTTTCACTCTGTCCACCGCTCCCACCGGCCGACCACCTGCCACCTCCCCCAATCCATCCAACTCATCAGCCACTTTGTTAGATTCGTTGATCCGGGGACTTTTCGGAGGTGACCACGGGGGGGAAGTCACCTCCAGTACTGCAGCCGTGGTACCACCGGTTGACCCCGTGGCCATGGCCGAGGACCTTCAGGAAACTATATCTACCAGGTTCACGAATGGGGGGGCTGATTCGGCTGCCCCTCCTCCAGAGCAGACCACGCAGCAAGACCGGCCGGAGTCCGAGATGGCCACTTCAGTACAGCAGCAGACGCCGGTCCATCCTCCAGAAACTTCCAGCCGACCAGTGGCCAGCAACCAACCTTCGCAGGAGAGGGTGCCGGAGCAGGGCACACCCAGCACGACCAATACGGAACAATGGAGTCCAGCACAACTGTACCTTCTCATTCAGCGGGCGGCCCTCAAGGCCGAGCAGATTCACACAGAGCTACAGCGGCGGTGCACCGAGCAGCGGAATCAGATCACGGCGCTTACTGAACAGCGCAATCAGTTGCTGCGGGAGAAGACCAACCTCCAGGAGCAGGCCAACATTGTTATTCAGGCGCTGTCCAGCGTATGGCCAGCTGCAAGGGCTCACTATGCCCCACTCCCTGCTCGTATAAAGGAGGACAATATAGCTTTACAGGCTCACCATCTCAGGGAAGTTTTCACTACTGTTTGCAGGGAGAACCAGGAACTCCAAGCGGCGTTAGCCGCACGACCTACCCTTCCAGATCCACCCAGTGACCATTCAGGATAGGTGACTGCCAAACAGACGCAGGCAGTCAGTCTACAAGCAACTCTCCATTCCACTGCAGCCGCGGCTTCTGCCCTTCTGTACAGTTTGCAGGAGTGCTCACTCGCGTTAACTGTCAAGACGCAGCCCATCGCTGCCCAGCTGCAACAAATCTCCCGCGACATTCAGGCGACCACGGACCCAGCAAGGTTAGATCAGCTCTACACCCCAGTCGGACGAGCTGGAACTCCACATGCAACAGACTGAGGCCGAATCAGCAGTGGCCAAACACGTCATCCGGGAGATTCGTCCGCCCCTTCGCACCCATGTTGACGCTATGCACCAGCTGGATGCCAAGGCCGAAGCCCAGCTCGCCACACTGTTCGGGGCTGCCCCGACGCCCATAGACGAAGCCGTCGCTAACCGAATCTCTCAAGAAGCCGACCTGCTTATGCAGGAATGGCAGCAAGCAGTGGCGGCCTTCACAGATCTTAGAGACACAGCACTCCGCCGGGTCCCGGAGTTGGGGCCCTTGTTTGAACAACCAAGTGGCGGAGCACAGCAGGAAAGGGCGCAGGGTGAAGGCACAACAGAGCAGAGTACGGGTGCCAGCGGGGCAATGGAAATAGAAACTGTTATTTGTGATTTACTCGCGGACGAGTCAAGGAATTGTGGTCGGGGCCTGTTGGGGCCCTTGTTTTTGTTTAGTTTTGACATCATGGCCAAGACATTTTGAGTTTTGACCCTTTTTGAGTTGCGGAATAAATACACATGGCAACCGCGACCGCGCCGCAACTACCAGGAGTTGCGGAGCTATCAAGGTGGCGCGGAAGCACTCGATAGCTGGAGATAGAACGGAGATAAGTGCAGATGAAGGAAACACAGCAGAAAACAGAAAGTGGAACACCCAGACATCAGAAGAGAAGTTGAGAGAAGCCGAAGTGAAGACGCAGAGGAGCCGATAGTCGCGAGAGCGGGTGAATAAATAACAGTCACCCGGCTGAAAAGGTGGTTGAATGTTGAGAGTTGAATGCATACCGAAGAGGTCGCGAGGCCAGAGACAAGGAAGGACGCGCAGAGCAGCTGCGGAGGATTCATGCATGTGCTTCATATGGTTTCTTATCTTCTCTATTCTACCTTTCTGTTCTGAGATGCATCTGTATCAACTTTGTGAGCTAACAGGAAGATTGCCATGTAATCATGTATTGGGCCAAGAGATTAATATAATGGAAGGTTGCTATCTCAATAAGATGTTCATGTGCATGTAATGCGTTTATGCTGGTTTAAAATTTTATTTATGAATGTCTGAATGCTTATTAAGTGATCTTGCGCATATAACTTTGTATATGAATGGATGCAACGTCCTTCTTTAGTTGCGGATTCGTTCCTTGCCATTGATCTCATCCCCTTTTGCATGTGGTTGCGGCACGCCTCGGGTGAGACGCACTGCTCTCCTGAGCAGGGTGAAAATGCCGGCGTGTTCCTAGACTACACCGGACCCCTTTGTTGGCCACAACTCTTGAACCTGGTCTTGTCATGAGACGACTTCTCGCCAACAATGTGCAATGAGCTAAGTTATAAAGTTCCATGTGTAGTATGCTTTTATTTCAGCAGTCTTGTTGGTTGTAGGTGTTGTTGAACATCGAGGATGGTGTTCCCCCAAGGGGAAGGGTTCTATAACAACCCTGGGGAAAATTCCATGTAATAAAAGTCAATAAAGGAAAAACAATAACCACAATTATGGGAAACTTATTCCAAGTTTAATGTTGGGAAAAAACATCCTAGTGTGGGTGTTCATTTTAGTTATTATGGCTAAGGAAATTGGCAAAGGCAATGGGAAAGTATTTGGAAAGGAAAAATGACATTTTTGACAATTTATTTATGAAAATAATGGAAATTAGGAGAAAAGGAAAGTGAAAGGTCATAGGTTGCATGTGAGGAGGAAAATGAAGGAAAATAATGGAAAATGAAGGAAATAAAGGCCTCATTAATAAATAGGATTTTGAGGATCAGTTGGTACCTTTTGTCAGTGTAACCTTTTTTTAGTTCAGTTTTGGAGCTCTCTCTATTATATCTCTCTCTTTCCCACTCTTGGACACTCAGGAGCACTTTAGCTTTGCATCAAGAAAATAAAAGAAGGCAAAGAGGAAGCAAATATCAATCAAGGAAGAGTAGAATCAAGTAACTAAAACTGGTTTACTTGGAGGTATCGATTTTCATGTGTGATTTCCTTGCTAGATATGGCATGCATGGTTATGCATGTGTTTTGTTGGTTCTCTTGTTGTCATTGGCATGTGTTTTTCTAGGTGTGATAGTGTTCGTCAGCCTTTCCTTGCCATTTCCGGATAGCCATGGTGTGATGGAGTTCTCATGTTTTAGTTGAGCTAGATTATCGGATGGATTAAAAATTGAATGAGGTAGTTCTCTTAATGAAATAAATCATGGCATGGTGATCCTTGAATAGGGTTGTGGATTGTGGTAAAGCCATTGGATTAGTAACCCCTCAACCAGACTCTGGGTTTTGGTAAACCCGGATATTTTGTGCCATGGTAGGCCTAAGAATCCTCGAATGATAAAACCTAGAGGTGGTTGCCCTTGATCAGGCCTAGGAATCCTTGTCTATTGAATAGCGAGATATAAAGTAAAGCCTAGAGGGTGGTGTACTCTCTATTATGGCATGCTAATCCTTGGATCAGACAGTGTATTGCGATAAATCCTAGAGACTAGGAGACAAGAAAATTCCTCACGATGTAGGTGGAGAAATCTAGTGGCATCCATGCTTGTTTATGGCCTAGTGATCTGGTGAGGATTGTGGTACAACTTGGTTCTATTGATGAGGGTGCGGTGGTTTAGCCTCGGGAATCCCTGGTTGTTTTTTTGGTTTTGAGTCCCATATTCATGATTGGAATATGGCATGGGGGTGATTGGTTGAAGATATATTCTATTCCACCATTCTATGGCCAGGTGGAACGTGGAAGTCCCAATCCTTGTTGGATTTTTCATTCATTAATAAGAGTTCATTTCCTTGGTATTTTATGTGCAAATGTAATAGCTCATATGTGATATTTATGGTTGTTGTATCCTTATTATTTCTATTGTTTATATGATGGTTATGAGTATGTTTTATGACAGTAATGATGTATGGATATCATCATGCTTTGATTTATAAATGAATGAACAATGAATATATGACCTTATATATGATTATGCAACTAAAGTGATAAGGCATCAATGCTTCTTAGTGATTCTCAGATAAGTATGAGACCCCTCTGCTCAGATATGTTGCTATGACCTATAGAATGCATATTTGTGACATGTTTTATGAAATGTTTGTCATGGATAGTAGGGTTCCATTCAAGTCTCTGTTCAAGTGTTGCATTTATATCACTGCTTCTATGTTACTTTTCGTTTCTAGATGTTTCATGGAGTTCTAGTAGTGACTGGGTTCTAGTCCTAGAAATTAGCCTTAAATATCACAGTCATGACATAGAATTGGCATAAAATGGCTATAGTCACACTCAGGCAGGTTCATGGGAGTGGCTGGGGATCTCATTCACATGGAGGCTTCATAAAGGGAGCGAATGGGGGTTTAATTAATTGAAATTTTGAGTTCCCTCAGGGGTTGGTCACCTAGAAGGGTGGGTTAGACCCTAGAGGTTCTGTACAATGTGTAAAAGGTCATATTGGTTGTGTTTTGTTAGTTCCACTTTCTTAACTGGACATGGGGAGTTGAATTATATCATCATTAGGGGAATTTGAGGTCTAATATGGGCCTCCTAAGAAAAATTTACAACCAAAATAAAATTTATGAGATACAATAGGATTCAAGATGACGATGTCAACCATGGGGGATGATTCACCATTTTTGGAGTAAAAATTAAAAGGATTAAAAATTAATAAAATAATAAAACTACTTTTTCAATTCGTATTTTCAGCTTATATCCTTAAGGGTTTACTCAAATTTCGAGTGAGAGTACTCGTTGGATGAAAAAACTAATTCCTCATCCAAGGAGTACCCATGTTTCATACTTTTGATGGACCCTGCTACACGAAAAATGAGAAATGCATGAAAAACGTGATTCCAATCACGTTTTTCATGTATTTCTGATTTTTTGTGTAGCAGAGTCCATCAAAAGTATGCAACATGGGTACTCCTTGGATGAGAAATTAATTTTTCATCCAACGAGTATTCCTGCTCGAAATTTGACTAAAACCTTAAGGAAATAAGTTCAAAATACGAGTTGAAAAAATAGTTTTTATTTTTTCCCTCTAAAATTTGATGATGTAATCAAATCTTATTTTATTAATTCTACTATTATTTTATAATTTCCTTAGGAGGCTCACTTTAGACCTCAAATTCCCCTAATGAGTATCCTCTCGTCACATGTTTACCCCATTTTTCTGGTTACTTGGGTAGATATGGGAGGAGGGTGTTACAATTCAGTTAATAAGTAGAAATTATCTTTGTTTTTAGTTGTTTGATACATGACATAAGTCTTTCTACATAATTTTTACACATGACATAATTCATCCCACAAAATACAATTAGTTTTTGCATTAGTTTACTACGTAGTAATTCTTTTGGTTTTCAATTGGTTATAAAGTAGGGAATTTTTTGTTTTTATTAGTCCATGCCAAGGCATAGCTCTAACAACTCATTTTACTTTTGACCATTATTAGTTTTGCATTGGATATGGAAAGTTATAATTTTTAACTTTATAATAATTTAATGGATACTACAATAATGGAACCATTTTCATGCAAAATACTAAATAAGTGGACGTTAAGATTGAATAAGCATTTCTAATTCTTGTATAAAGTGGAATAATTTTATGTGATGAAAAAACAATGAACTTTGAGGTGAGACTAAAAAGGATTTCTAATATTTGTATATATTTTCTTAAAAATATCCCCAAAGATATACATTTATTTGATTTATTGTTTCCAATTTTTATAGGAAAGAAATGTTTATATTTTTTTTGGTTTGAAATGAGTCAATAAAAAATTATGAAACTTTGTGTACTTAAATGAATTTAATTTTTTTCTTTTTTAAAATTAAAAATTAATTATATAAATTAAAAAACTTAAGTTTGCCATTCCAATGACTTTTCACCAAATTTCAAACAAATTTAATATAAAAATATCCCAAAAATATAAAAACTTATAATAATTAAACCAACACGATTTAAAAATGTATAGAAATGAATGTCCTAATGTGTTATTCTCATTAAATTTTTCCAAGAATTATACAAATAATAATGATCAATGCCAATGATAGGGACTAAGGTTTGATGCAGGAGCATCTAGCGCTCCTTAACTAAAGAGGAATCCGAAGCTGAGCACGGAAGACGTGGACAATCGAGCTGAATAAAGGGAAAATTTCTCATAAAATAGAGCTTAAATGATGAACTTAATTAAATATTAATCTACCATGTATTCATATATAACGAGCTGTATGGGTTGTTGAGATTTTCGTGAGAGGATTGATCGGATCCTTCATAGTGATCCGATCTAACAATTCTTATATATATGTGAACCTGTGTGTTTAGAGAGCAGTAGATAGACAAATGTAGCCAGTGGAGAAACCGTCCTAAGGCTGTGATGCCTTAGCTTTGTAACTGTTCTGTATATAATGATAAAATGCGCATTACTGTTGAATCATGATTGTGTTTATGCCTCTGTTTAGTTATATTATATATATGTGTGCGCGAGTTAAAATTCCAATTGTGAATGCGTGCTGGATTGATCATCGATCACTTAAAAGATCGATGACGAGCTAATTTAACGTTTAACTGATATATAGTAAGAGCAAGTGAGGATTGCGTGTTAGCAGTTGCCTAATGTGGTTTTCAATCTGTATTTCTAATAGGAATGTGGTTTAATGTCATCCTGGCAGTGCGCAGTTTAACAACTGAAACATAGAGAACGACTTCACAGAGATTGGAACGAAGGCGAATCCATATATGTCAGGAAAGTGCACATGAAGCATTTCTGGTTTTGAAAGGCTCGGGATTATATTAATCACGATGAATATCCAGGTTGTGGACTGAACATCCCTCACGTGGAAGCTTCATTTCCTGCATTTATCCATATATTAAGCTAGCTATCATAGATTGCTATGGTTTGAACGCTGGAAGGTGACTGTATTTAGGATCTACGTGTCACAGACTTTGTGCATGGTGAAGTTGTATTGTGGGACGCTATTGATTGGTGTTTCTCTAAGGAGACAATCCTACACAATTTGATCGCAGCGGAGAACGTATTGAATTGGAGCAAAATGGAGCTATGGACCGCCGAGGTTTATGAGACGGTTGTATATATGGATGTGTATGACTTGGAATTGTTGAAACCTGTAATGAGCGATTTTGGATCACAATCACATCGGATTCCGATTGCATCGGATCGGAGAATGTGGATCTGCCGATATCTACAAAGGCGGTTGAATATATTTTTAAATCCATATGTGTGGATTGGATTTTACATATATTTCTAGTAATTTGTATTATGAGTGGCGTGGGGTATTAAGACTTCACACATATATTGTTTTTATATTGCTTTTCTCCTATGTATGGATGTGCGATTTTAATGAAGATCCACGGTTGTAATCAGACAAAGTTATATTAGAATGCTTCCGAAGAGACTTGTGGGCCATAACCCACAGGCGCAGGATCGAAATCTTTACATGAAAAGGGATTTTGGGCTTACCCCAAGATTTCTTTTCATCAAGGTTCCCTACAACACTTGTTGTTAATGTATTCGTTGCTATTTAGCCATATGTTATAGAGAATAAGATCATAATTTATGAGGAGATTTAAGTTACCAATATTTTCACTTTATTAATGAACCAATATAGATCCATATTTTGATACCCAAACCTCTTTTAGCATGGAAAAGTTAAATTTTGTTTGCATGTCTGGATAAGATATATATATATATATATTTTGAATGCATAAATAGATACAATACCTTGAAAATATGTAGGTCTAACACTATAAAAAATTACCTGCAAATGAATTCTTAAAACGAGAAAATAAACAATGGCAAGAACATAAAACAAATATACCCAAATATTTTCCTCTGGATCCCCAAACTGGGACTACCAGATTGATTTTTCATTATATTCCTTTCAATTTTACAATACATATATATATATATATATATATATATATATATATAAATGTTGAAGCATTCATAAACCCCAATCCATAACCCTGGATTAGAACATCACTGTAGTTTCCTTGACCAGATCTACAAAATACTATGGGAAGAAAACCGTCATGTGCAAAACCCATGCACAAGAATATGGATAGTTTTGCTTACCATATTTGGCTTTGCCCCCCATCCTTGGGTCCGCCCAATTATTATTGAGTCCACATAAGAAAAAGCTTTGGGGCATAGTCCCAGACCTCGTGCAAAGGGGCTACCGCCCCCTTGTAAACCCCTTGACAAGGGGGGGATACCTCCCTCCCCCTGTGACCCCACCTGTTAGTGTCAATATGTTAGTGATCAAATTAGCTCTTTCAAAGTTTTTGTTAGGGTGTCGAGTCAAATTTTTATGGTTTCATTAGGTCTTCAAATAAAAATTTGGTCATTGGCTAGTATGTCTAGGACTATTATTGCTCCCATTTTTTTTTTCACCTGTTGGCCATTACCTTCTCTCAGTTGGATGAGTTATCATTGCAATGTCTCCATATTCATTTCAATCATACCACCATGGCCTCATTCAACTCAGTGTCATCATTAGGTTTTAGGGTCAAATCACAAAATCAATCATTTCACCACCAAATCAATTTTCCCCAAAGAAGCGGTAATGATGAAAATCTTTAACTAAAGGTTTCAAAAGTTTTTTTCATAAGTTCCAAATTTGCAATCATCAAAGAAATTGATGAAAGATGTGTTGGGACCCACTAGCTCACCAAAGACAAAATCGACTTCCAAGGATATAAAGACCAAAAAAAGCCTCCCATTCTCTCATTTCAAGTTCATATTTCACCTCTGTAACAATAAAAATTAATTTCGACCTCAGACCAGTGAGCCATCAAAAATCAAAATCATCCCATTGCTGCAATTTCGCGACCTTTATGCCAAAACCTAGCAATTTTTCCTTTCACTACCTTTACGATAAATCCACCATTGGAAAGCCTCTTCCCTGTGATTTTTGTAGGTGTGAAGGTGCACACCAACTCATCAAACCCTTCCATAGCTTTCAAATTCGCTCATTCTCCCCAGAAGGTACACAAGTTTCCCCCATGCTACCTTTACCAATAGATTCACTACCTTTATGCGAATGCACAACAAATCTTGAGTTCGAGGATTGAGCGACCAATTGCAGTGGACCAAGTTAGAAAATTGGTATCTCTTGCACTCATTTGACACATTAGCATCAATAAATATCAAATCCTTTCCCTTTCATATGAAAAATTCCAAAATGGCTCATATCTGGGGTTTTCTCGCTCCGGTTATCATCTTGGTCAAATTTTGGATGTAATCACATGAATCTCCTTTAATTTTTGGATGCTTTTCTCTAAATTACACTGAAATTACCTTTCCTAACCCTTTCCCAATAAATTTCTACCCTAATTCACCATTCCGTCACTAAACCTTAAGCTTAAACTATGGTTTTACAATGTGGGCCTATGTTTCCATTTTTTGAACACTTTCACCTCACCCATTTCCTCCATTTCAAATTTTATTTGCTTCCTAAACTCTTCCCTATAACTCTAAATTTTCTCAAGAATTTAGAGTGGCCCTATCCCCCTAATCTCCTCTCATTTAATATTTTTTTTTGTTAAATCCCTTGTTTTCCAGTGCAGCCAAGAATGGATTTCCAAAATGGATACTATAAGTAGTGATACAGAAAAGAAGACATATAATAAGGGAGGAAAATTATATAGGTTTGAGCCAACTCAGACCCATGGAATAATTTTTATAGCTTCGTGATCAAGCTAGGGTTTACATTGAACACAGGGACAATTTGGCTTCAAAATAAGTTTTTGAAGTAATGGGGATGAATTTTACAAACGTGAAAGTGGATTTTGTCAATCATAGGCCAAGGAATAAAAACTTCCTTCATTTTATGCAAAGGTGTTATGGTTTTAGAGAAATTCCCAAAGTACAGTTTCTCCAGGTCATTTTCTGAAATTTTGGACAAGTTGTCTTCAAATCAAATCTCTAGGGGTTTGGAGCAGGGGCTTGTTTCAGGAAATAACTCCCTAGAGGTTTGTTGGGTCAAAACCTCCACAGATCAGGGCATGCTATTCAAGAAGGACTCACACAACCACACTTGTACGCTAAAAACTAGATAACATCGATAGTAGAACTCACCTATAATCCTACGTTTGATGTAGATCCCACGGGGTCCAAATCCCCAACAACCCTTCTTCCTCCTCAACCTGAAAATCAAGAAGAAACATGCACGAAAATATAGTTGTACATCATATATCTATCCTAAATGTCAGTGAAATCCATGTGAAACATCATATAAACAATAATAAATGCTTAAATAATAATCTTTTCACATATGCAAGTAGATATTAACACGTGAATTCAGGAACAAGATGGTTCTTCTTCATTACGAACAACATGTACAGTAATAAAAAGTGGAGAGATCACTTGAATCCTTCCACAATCTTCGAACAGACCGTCGTCCGGATCTGTCCCGCCCTTGCCTCGCTAGGATACTTTCAAGACTTGTGCACACGAGATGACATATAACTGATGAACATCTCCAGGAAACAAGGGTTTCCTGTAAAAATATGGGAAAGTGCAGGAGGCACGGGAAATCAGACTTGAATCGGGATTCCAACAGAGTATAATGTCTATAAATTTATCTCTCCCTTAGGCCATGCACATGAGGGGCTTTTATACTCCCTCAAAGTAGTTTCAATCAGTTGGAAACAGTTGGCCATGTGCTGGGGTGGTTGAACTACTGGAGTAACCATCAACCCAGCCCGAAATAGGGAATTATATATATATTTTTAATGATTTTAATGGCATACGCGGAAAAGTGTGTATGGACTCGCGTATACACACGGAAAAGTCTGGGAATACCTACGTATGGGATTTTTAACACTGTTTTTTATGAATTTTGTTCAAGTCTGTGGGAATGGGTGCCTAAGGCCAAAGAGACAATCATGAATCACATGAGGGTGAAAAATTATGCTATAACAGATGCCCCCTAATATATGAGGTCAGAAAGGGTACATGATGGCAGAAATGTATTATGCACATAGAAAGAACTTTGCAAGGATAAGAGAGGACTTCAGCAGATTTCAGCCTGCCAAAAACCAATGAAAGAAAATAGAGAGTCAAATCATGCTGAGGCGGGCATACCCATGCTCAGTAAAAAATATATCATATAGAAAGTACATGATGAATCCATAATGTATACAAGTATAGCTGAACTAAAAGTACACAATGAATCATCTGAGCATGGCCCGGAAGTATAAGTTGGAATCAATGTCCAAGTATCACATATAGAAAGCTGATCAATGATGTTGAAACTGAATGTCTGATCATAAAAGTGACTAAATCTCCAAGTACCAAATCATAAGGGGTGGAACACATGGTACAATCATGCAACTCGGGAGCCAACATATAAGATGCTGCTGTACTGACACTGCAACATATAAGGGTGGACGACATCACTGGCAGAAACTGAATGGACTGTCAAAAGTGAACCGAAAAATGCTGATGCAACCCGAGGTCTTCACCGATCTCGATGGCACAATTCTACACAATGGGAATAAATGAGCCGAAGTCGACCATGTGAGAAATCGTTGGATTACCGGTCAATAATGTAAATCGTTAACCAACGCGAGGCAACCCACCAATAATGAAAATGAGTGTCAAGGTGTCCCAGTACAATCTAACAAGTGCGAATGAATGAGTTGAAATCGAACACTTGGAAGAATCTACCAATCAGGAGGCAATGATGAATCCCCACTGTCGATAGCGAAGAGTCTGCCACTGATGACTGCAAACCCTAAGGTACTGACAAAAAGACTCTAGACCTTATTCCCAGAGCAATGATTCGGAGTCGATGGGAAAAGATCTGCTGGAAGGAAGGCATTAAGGCATCCCACATCAGTCCAGCGCGAGTGTAACCCGTAGGCCAAGATTTGGAAGGAATCAGACGAAGTAGAGTGATGGAACCAAACCGAAGTACGTTTCCGACATGCACAAGATGAAGCTAGCGCACGGAAGAAACCCTCTGAACCAACCAATAATGAAAGCTGACACAGAGGCGAGATATCCACCAATAGGGTCAAATGGAAATCAAGGTACTGCACGAATCCCAAGTGTGATAATGTATGTTGACGTCGAACACAAGGAAAACCACTCAGTCAAAGACCCATAATGATGATCAAATGCTGAGCACAAGGTCACCTATCAATGATGGAAATAGGGCCAAGGTGCGGCTCTAGGTTTACTCTCAGAGCAATATGTCGTAGTCGATGAGAGACAAACCCGCCAGCAAGAAGTCAATGGAGACCTTCTCAAACCAGCACGAGCAGAAGACCAAAACATCCGATGTGATAGAACAAGATACTGACAAGACCGGGAAGGCCGACTGAATAATGAGTCAAGTGACACCACAGAATGGCCGACTCTGGTTAGACTTCCCTTGAACAAAAGCACGACTCGTGATGACCATGGCAGTAAAAATGACACTGTATAAGTCTGTTATGCAGGAGGCAAAAACAAACTCTCCATATGATTGGAAGAGATAACCAATCAGGGGAGGACTGACCAGTGAAACAAGGCAAAAGCTGAACCTAGGTCAAAACTAAAACCATCCCAAATGAAGGAAATATATAAGTGTATGTGCTTTGTTCAAGGGCGACAAACTGATACTGTACTGCCATCAAATTACGAAGTTACATCCCGTTCCCGCTCTTTTTGTTATATTTGATTTTTTTGTCTTTTTCATATAATAAGCCTGAAAAAGAATAAAAGAATGCTATGATACAATGGATAGAATGAGTATCAAGAAACAGATGCACTAGTTCCTGGGATTGGAACGATCCTATGCTCAATGCAAGGTGGCGGAAACTGGTAAGCGATACTCAGAGGAATGTTCCATCCATGGGTAAAAAGGGTGTCAAGTCGTGATAGCTAAGTGCATGCAATGGTTAACTTGTACAGATAGTCAAGGTCAAAATTTGGCTTAAACATCGAGTCCAAAATGAAGCCGGCTAAAGGCCAGGATAAACAAGTAGCCAATATGCAATGCAGTAATACAACTCAACAACACCAGGGAGCCTCTAGGGTAATAGCCAGAAAAATAATAGTGGAGAAGAAGAAGAATGAAGCTTCAACACATAAGTCATGGTGGGACTAAAGAGGACTCTCGAGCCTACATAAAACACAGCATGGGCAACAAGTGATAGCGAGGAACTAACTAGGAAGCCCATGTAAAGGAAGGCTCTACCACCAAGTCATGATTAAATAATCGACGAGTGAAATGGGTGAAATACTCATGACCTGATGGGATCGACCCTATGGCAAGTGATCAGAATGGAGGCTAGTATGCAAAATGCAACGGAAAGTGGATTCCCTAACCTATATGCTAGTGAAGATCATATACCTGCCATGACGGGTCAGTAGTCATGGATCAAAAACTGGAAAAAATCTCGAGTTCATCAAAATGTACCTGAAAATATACCAATCTGGGCACTTCCAAGCATCTGGGTTATGCAGCTTAAGATAGATTGAAAAAATAAGCATAAAAAATTTTTGCGAAAATTTTCAAATTTTGGGCATAAATACACAAGTTACCTCATATTTTGGTTCATTGTTACTTGCTAAATTTGGAAAAAGAGCTCTGGAGAAAAAGCCTCTTTCGTCAAAACAGGAGCAATCGACCATCAAACTTCGCCGAATTTGTTAGGTAAGCTCTTAATCCATCCTTGTTATCAATTTTGTCCGTTCATAAGTTTAAAATTCGGAAATTTCACCGTAGAATTATTTGTTTAAAATTATGGTTCTACGCATACGCGGGTTTATATTGATCAAGCCACGTATATACGCGACTGTGTATAGAGAAAGTCGCGTATGCGCAACCCGAAATGAAAAAATGTGATTCTAATGGAAAAATTATTGAATTTTTGCAAGATGACTATATCATGGAGAGAACGTGAGCATAGTGCCATTGACAATGAAGTAATGCAGGATCAATTATCGCTCAATATTCTCCGAAATTATGGATTGCTCAAAGTTTTCAAAATGCCAAATATGAAGAGTAATGTCCAGTTGCTCGAAATGCTTGTGAATTGTTGGGAACCGGAAGAAGATTGTTTCATAATAGATCAAATGCCCATACGTATCGAGGTGGAATATATCTATTTTATTACTGGACTCTCCTAGAGGGGGGAGCCAGTAGATTTACATGGCAAACCTTTGGGAGGGCTCACCGTGGAAGATTATGTCCACGTCTACTGCGTAGAGGGTTCCAAGAAAGTTGGGACTCAAATTGCTATCAAAGATTTAAGAGACTTGCACATGAAAATTCTCCTTTTTACCATTGGCAGGGTAGCAAGATCTGCTTCCCTACACCAGGCATCGAGGACTCAAATGAGTATAGCTGTGGAATGCTTAACTCATATATATGATTGGTGCACAGCTCTACTAATGAACATGAAGCAACAATTGACTTCCATCCAAAAAACAAAGACAAAAAATTTTGGATATGGTACAATCTTGATGACATTATTCTTCGAGAAGATTCCTGGGCTGAGACCCAAAGTGATCTCTTCTATCAGCAGTCTAAGGGACCCAAGAATTTCCCGATGGGATGACTTGATGAAGAGACTGGGGGGAAGTGAAGTACCCCGAACCACTTGGGATGACGAGTTATTCCAATGGTGGGGAGAACAAATCATCACTGTGGAGGACTATCCCTATGCCAGGATGGATTTTCGTGACGATCCAGACCTCGTCATTCCACCGGGCACGGCATGGGGTATAGTCGGTAAGATTGCAATTTTTTAACTTACATGATTTTTTGGATTTTTTCAATATGTGTGAAAAAATGAAACATGTTTTTGTTTGGATTCAAAGTGACTTAAAATATCGTAATGATCATGATATAGATATTGGACCAGTCCATCCTGATGGTTACCCACGACACAAGCGCTGCAGAGGCGAGGCAGATACAGTAGACTCAGACATAACCCTCCATGCTGTACAGAGAAACTTGGAGGGTTTAACCCGCCAAGTGCCTATGGATGCAGTGGAAGATCTACCCGAGGCCATCCAGAGACGGGTAGTAGGAGTACCTCGTGACTGGGTGCGGTTATTCCGTCGAGTCGCGACTTCAATCGTGTTCTATAGGAACACAACTTCTGGGCAGGGACCACAGGAGTAGATAGATATGATTTACCGGATGACTATATATTTTTTGAGATTTGAACATGATCGGGCATAAGCCCAAATTTTGTATGACTTATGGATCCAAATTTTGTATAGTTTTTGAACACTCTGATGATATATATACAACGATGTTTGATGTGATGTGACAAATGTATAAAAATGTATGATGTTTTTGATGATTAAATTTTAATGTATTGAATGATTAATAAGCCAATCAATTGCTTGATTAGCTAATGAGTCTGCCATCCAATTGTCAGCTCGAGGAATATGAATGAAAGTTAAAAATTGAAATGATCTTTGTAACAACCGTACCCTCAAGAACAACCAGAGTAAAAATGGATCTCGAACCCGATAAGTATTGTTCAACTGCGACATCACCAGCTGAGAGTCCAAGAAAACTACCAATGAATCAACACCCAAAGATATTGCCTCCGAGAGTAGATAAATAACTGCAGTGTATTTTGCTATATTATTGGAAGAAGGACCAATGCAGAGTCCTCTTGATACTAACAGCTGACCGGATGGATGATGAAGCACCCAAGATGCGGAAGCCAAGTTCCGGGTGTGTCTACTACCACCATCGGCAAAACCAAAATGACTCATGACATCCGACACAACCTGCCAAAGCAGATCAAAAACATCACCATCCCATCAAAGATCGAAAAACCAGATATGTATAAAGAAAAACTACTATATACAAAAGCAAAATGCCAGGCCGAAGCCTAGGCATAATACTTTTTCAAATAGAGCCCATTTCTTGGCTCCGGCAACTCATTCCCTTCAAAATCAAACAAGGTATATGCTCCTTTTTTAAGGACTTTTTTAACGATAAAGGGGCCATACCACATAGGCTTGAACTTTCCTGCCCCCAGGGCATCTTTTTCTTGGGCATAGACCAAAACAAGGTCACCTTCCGAAAAAACCTTAGGCTTGACTGCCTTATCGTACTGAACTTTAACTCGGTTTTTATGCGCTTCATTCATCGTAGCGGCATCCCGACGCTGCTCATCGAGATGTTCCAGATGAAGGATACGTTCTTCAAGACTAGAAGTGTCAGGAAGAAGTTCAACAACTAACTTAAGAGAAGGAATCTCACATTCAATGGGAAATACGGATTCCAACCCATAAACTAGCTGAAACGGAGTAAAGCCAGTTGTAGTTTTTACTGACATCCTGTATGGCCAAAGTGCAGGATATAGCATGATATGCCAGTTGGATCGAGCTTTATTGATTTTCCTTTGAAGAATTGTCTTCAAGGATTTATTCACGACTTCCACTTGCCCATTGGCCTGAGGATAATATGGAGATGAATGCTCCTACCGAAAACCTAATTTTAGAGCCAACTCAGCCATCATGCTATTCTGAAAATGACTGCCATGATCAGTGACAATCTCTCTAGGAATACCAAAACGAGAAATAACCTGGTTGAAAAGAAAAAGAGTTGTTGTCTCACCATCATTCCCAAAAGTAGGCATAGCTTCGACCCACTTCGTAAAGTAGTCTACTGCTACAATAATGTACTTGTGACATTTAGCCGAAGGCGGGTTACAAGTAGTATAATCAATACCCCACTTTGTAAAGGGACCGATAGTAATGACTGGAAAAAGCGGAGCTGGATGAGCGCACATTTTTCGAGTATAGACTTGACACGGATGACACTTTTTGACCGACTCCACACAATCTTTGAAAATCGAGGGCCAAAAGTACCCAGCACGCAAGATTTTTTGGGTTGTAGCAAGCCCAGATAAATGACCACCACAAGCTCCACTGTGGCAATCATTCAGCACAGCCTCAGCTTCTTCGAGAGTTAAGCAACGTCTCAGGATTGAATCAACCCCTCAACGGTATAAAGCATCACCAATAATCAAGTAATTCTTAGCCAAGTGACGCAACTTATGGAGCTCAACTTTTGAAAAAGTAGAGGGAAACTTCGCAGTCTGGAGATACACAATGATATCTCCATACCAAGGATCTTGTGGAGAGATGAGAAATAAATGTTCATCTGGGAAGGATTCATCATAGACTATCTCTTCTTCAAAGGGCAACTCAGAAATCAATTCCGCGAAAACTAATGATTTCTTGGACTTGGAAGACATAAACTCAAGGTCAAATTCCTGCAAAATCACAATCCATCTATTGTATTTTCCCCCAATCACTCACCTACTAAGAACAAACTGAAATGGATTGGCTACTGCCAAAACATAAGTTTTTCATAGAAGAATGTAATGTTTGAGTCGCTGCACAACATGAACAGCTGCTAAAGCCAGTTTTTCTATCAGATTATACCAGAGTTCAGGTCCTACCAAGCCTCGACTAAGATAGTATATAACATGCTCTACAAGAGCATCATCTTCCTGAACCAGAACCATACCAATGGTAGATTCTGCGGCTGCAAGATACAAAAGGAAATCCCTACTATAATCAGGTGGACTCAATAAAGGAGTAGAGGTCAATGCTTTTTTCAAAGCATCGAATGAGCGCTGAGCGAAGTCATCCCAAAAAAATGGAACTCCCTTCTTTAACAATCTCATAAATCCTTTGGTAACTTTAGCATAATTTACGATAAACCTCCAAATAAAATTAGCTTTTCCTTGTAGACTTTGAAGTTGACGGATAGACGACGGGGGAGGCAACTGAAGTATTTCCTCAACCTTGAAGGGATCTACCCTAATCCCTTCCCTAGACACAATGAATCCCAATAACCGATCGGATGTGACCGCGAAAACACACTTGTTCGGATTCAACCTAATCTTGTAGAAACAACATCGTTCAAATACTTGACGGAGGTGAGCAGGATGATCCATTCTCTTTCGAGAATGAGCAGCTAAATCATCCAAATATGCCTCGATAATATGTTTGATGTCATGGAAGGCATATGACATGGCCTGCTGAAAGGTAGCTCCAGAATTTTTAAGACCAAAAGGCATCTTCTTGTAAGCAAAAGTACCCCAGGGACAAATAAAGGCAGTCTTATGCTGATCTTCCACACAGATAGTAATTTGATTATATCCAGAGAAACCGTCCATGAAGGAGAAAATCTCATTACCGGCACACTCATCAATGATCTGATCTATAAATGGTGTGGGGTAATTATCTTTCGGACATGCTTTATTAAGGTCTCTAAAATCGATGCAAACTCGAATTGTTCCTTATTTCTTATCTACGGGAACAGGGTTCGAAACCCATTCTGTCAAAGGAACAGGGAAAATAAATCCTGCCTTAAGCAGCTTCTCCACCTCGGCTTTGATAGCTGCAACATTCCTAGGATTGACCGGACGAAGTTTTTGCCTCACATGCTTAGCATTTTCGTAAGTCTTGATCTCATGCTGGACAATAGATGGATCTATGCCAAGAATTTCCTCATAAGACCAAGTGAACACATCCCTATACTCTTTAAAGAGATCGGTGTAAATCTGAATCTCTTCAGGGGAACATTCAGCTCCGATGAAAACATTCTCTATAACATTGGGATCCCTGGAAATGTTCACCGGGATAGTTGGAGAAATCACAGCCATGTTCCCTTTAGCATGTACCTGTGTTGGTGCTAAAGGGTTCATGACTGGGCGAACAGGACCAAGAGACACAGGACTTGGAAAACTTGATTCAAATTCACTCAAATCAGGTAAAAAGTATGACTGATGATGCAAATCATCCCACGGTCTATCTATACCAGTCATCGCTTCCAGGATGGCCTCTTCAGATGGAAGAGTGGTATCAAGGAAATACTGGGCAGAAGAAGAACTAAGTGTCCAAGCCGGAGCCACATCGCCATCCAATTCCTCCGGAGAAAGAGGAGCTGGAATGGACTCTGTAGAGTCAACAATAGATTGATAAGCAATCTCAGCTGCAGACATCGGAAATGCCATTCCACCCACTTGAACTTCCGCTAATGTGGTTATAGGGGAAGGTAAGGTCCAAGGGTCCGAAAAATAATGAGTTCTGAAGAACTCTCTTCGAAGAGGAGCCCTGGAGGATGAAATTTCATTTATATGAACAGTAGGAGGTGGAATATCAAAATTACCCATCAAAGAAGAATACATTCCAACCCCTAAATTCTCAACAGGCGACTTGGCCTTATCCAACTTTGGAATAGTTGAGTCAGTAGATGCATTCGGGTCTACAGGAGAACAATCCAGTTGATCCACCGTAATAATCCTCCCTTCGTGAGGGAAACAAATAATCTGAAATAATGAAGATGCAATGGCATCCATCTCATAAATCCAGTTTCTCCCCAACAAAAGGTTATAGTCCAAGCTTGAATCAACTATCTCAACCTCTATATTTACAATTTTTCCCCCAACACAGATGGGCAAAGCTGGGACAATACCATTTGGTCTGTGAGAATGACCATCAAACGCAGTTAGAAGAGTAGCAGATGGAACAACTGCGGGAGATCCAATTCCCTTCCAACATGTGAGAGACATCACACATGTGGAAGCACCCTCATCAACGACCGTACGGAAAATATTGCATTTCTGGTACGATGATTTAATATGAAAATCCATATGATGGGGGAGTCTCTTTTTAAAATTAGTCATATCGAATGTAATCATAAGATATTTCTTTGGATCGACAGCCCCAATAGCAGTGAGCAGAGCACTGCGCTGAGCCGGACAAGACTGGAGCACCTCAAGAGCCGACATGGCACAAGGACTCTGCGCCAGATCTTCCACAATAGAGTAGTTCTGGGCAGCCCTTGCATTTGTATTAATCGCCGTACGCTTAGTAGATGCTTTGGGCATCCGAGGTATAGGCTCAACAGTAGGCTTTGTGATGTGAAGCGGCTCAGTAGCATTGGGATAACCCTTGGCTTTCGAAGACTCATCTTCGCCATAATCACGGGATCTCATGGCGACATCCACGTGAGTACTCATCATGTATATGTTTGATGGAGTTTCCCCTTCCTGGGTGCCCCCAGAGGAAGCCCCAATATTTTTATTCGCACCAACAACTAGTTGTTGCCCTTGGGGAAAAGGGTTTGTCAACACAGCCTGGGAACTAGAAGAACCCTGCTGAGCTAACAAGCGCTGCGCATCCTGAATTTTAGGGCGAAGGTGAGTAAGATGGTCTCCAACACATAACTTGCATGGAAACTTCACTTTCTTTTTATCCTTTGGACCCTCACCAACATGCTCGTTGGATTTTTTGCATTACCCTTCCCATTCTTGCCCTTTTTCTTATTACGTCCCTTCTTCTTCCCTTTGGATTGTTGATTTTCTTTAGGGTTAGAAGTCTGAACAACATTCACCGACAAATATTGAGAAGGCGATGACTCAACAGGAACAACCTGACCAGAAGAAGTAGATTGTATAGACAACTGCTGCAATTGACTAAGCAGGTTAGCTGCACCACTATTGATCGACCCAATAAGTCCATCACCATGAGGACTGGGTTTAGTCTTGGATAAGTCCAATTTGGAGCGAGGAGCATTAGGAAAATATTTATAAAGGACCCCAGACTGAGAATATATCAATTCAAGCTGCTGGGCCCTGAAAATAGCCTGCTCCTTGGAAAATATCCCGGACAGGGATACATCCTTAGAAATATCTGACTGCAGAGATTTTAGAAACCATTCCAAAAGGAATTCTCCTGGAATATGAGCTTTAATAAGCCTCTTCCTTCTCCACCATTCCTAAATATGATAAAAAATGTGGGTTGCATCATCCTTTTTAAAATTAGCTAGGAGTTCAGTGCCAGCATCATAACGGACAGGCAACTGGAAATGATTTAGAAATGTTGTAGCCAGATCTCCAAACGTAGCAAAGCTGCCCCCAGTTAACTCAATATACCACTTGGCAGCGTTTCCAGTTAAGGTGCGTTGAAACAATCTCAACCTAATCGAATTGTCAATCAGGGAGTTAGAAGAACACCATAAATGGAAGGTGGTGATATGGTCAGCCGGGTCCTCTCCATTATTGCCTTTAAACTTTGGAATGTCTGAAGGTAGTTTGGTGGGAACCGGAGGCCACCCCGGACTATATCGGATCGGATCATTCGTCAATTTTGACAGATCTGGAAAGTTTAACGTTTCCAGAAAAGGTAAACGAGGCAGAGCCTGAGGATTCCATCCTTGATGGGATGAATTCCCTACATTCTGAAAAGAGTACCTTGGATTTGATGAGGCACCAGGTTGCCAAAAAGAACTTGTAGAAAATGTTGGGCCAAAGGACCCAACATTTGGAGAAGGACCCCCTCCCAATGTAGAGTTACCAAATACCGGACCAATTCCCCCCCCCCCCCAAAGTAATGAATGAAGAGGAAAGCCCCTGATAGGGGTTCCAAGCATTAGAAAGAGGGGAAAAATTTTGATAAGCACTCGACGAAGGGAAAGAAGCATTCCCTTGGTGACCAGCGTAAAACTGATTACCTGCCCCCGCTATTGTAAATACAGGGTTCCAACCTGTAAAAGTAGTTGAACTCTGACCTCCAGACCAGGGGTTAAAACTCTGAGTTTGAGAATTAAAAGGAAAAGAACCTAAAGAAGGATTTGAACTAGGAATATGCCCAGTTCCGAAGGGGAACCCTTGAAAAGAAGCTAACCCACTAGCCATGGAAGACATGGGTGCAGATGCAGTTGTAGCAGCGGAAAAGGAAAAAGGAGGAATCCCACTAGTGGGCATTCCAAAACAAAAGGGACAAGATTGAGAAGCATGTGCTTGGGTGAAACCAGAGCCAAACACAGTAGTACTAGAAGCAATCGAAGATATAGCAATAGTGCCTCCTCTTTCAACTGAAGCAGGAGTCTGAATGCCTATAGCACTCACAGCAGAAGCCGCGTTCCCAGTCGTGGTCATCGAAAGGTATGAATAAAATGGAGGATCTTCTGGTCTTGCATACTCGGGTCCGATGTACTCAACAACAAACAGATAATCAAGAGGAAGAGGAGATGGAAGTTACTGAGGAGACTCATGTACTTCCTCTACTTCTATTCCTAACTCTCCTGGAAATAAGAATCTCGAGGTGAGCGGAGCGCTCCTCTTGGAACCAAAACCAGAACCAACTATGAAACCTTCAATCCCTTGTGGAGGATCACTCTCCATTGCGTCAGATACCACAAGGTGATATTCACCTGCTATGTTACTCCTACGCCTTCTTGAAGAAGGCTCTGCACTCTCAGGAGATAACCCCCGGATTCTCCTTGATCGACGAGGCGCTTGATCAGCCACTTTAACAAATTTTAATTAGACTCAAAATAGTATAAAGCTAAGCAAGCTAGGAACAAAGAGCACTCACTATAAAAATCCCTAAGATACAGCCAAGCAAGCAGCCTTCAGGTATTTCCGCTCCGGGTGATTAGGACCGGACACCAAAATACGGGAAAGTGAAAAGTAGGACCTCCCGAAAGTAGTCTACGATAATTATGGCCCAGGCCTACTAGCGAAGGTAACAGAAAAAGTTAGAAAACTTCCTAACAACAGCCTTTGTCGGCACAAGTACCCAAGCTTCGCAAGGGCACCCCCCAGAAGTACTGCTGGAAGTGATACGACGTCTGCCTCAGGTACCACGGGTATTCCCCCCGCAGTCACCTGTGTGGAACCTAGGAATGGAAACTATGGGCACCAATCCGTGTCAGAAGCTGGGTGGAATAGTCTTGAGGCAAGATCCAGCAAATCAGAGAGGGGGTATCTCTCTTCTCAGCCTTCACTTCCCCTCGCGCTTGACTCTCTGGAGGAGAGCTTTCTCGGTCCACCTAACGGAGTTGGATTTGGCTCAGTTAATAAACTTCTATGTTTTATTTTGAGCGGCCTTGGAGAGTTAACTCTCCACTCACCTAATCCAAGGCCCTACAACCTAGCTAGTTGGTGTATGACACTTAATAAAAACTTGCTAGTTGTTTTTAAATTATAGCGCTTATTTTAATTGGCTGTTATATTATGTCAATGGGATATGGAAATGAAACTTGTGGTGTTTTATGATGCAAAAAAGAAATTAATGAAAACCAAACTACATGCAAATGTAGTAATTTCCTTTCGATGAAAATAAATTTCTACACGGGTTCTACGAGACTATATATATATTTTTTTCTTTTCAAATATCAAACTCACACTCGAAAAATATATGAAAAAGACTACAAATGCTTAAGTGCACCTAATGCAAATAACTAAGAGCATGCAAATTCTAAGATGCAGAGTCTAACAAAGCAAAGAGAAATTTCCCAAGAATCCTTCATTTTTATCACTTTTTGGTCGTCCACAAAACTAGTTCCCAAAATCAGAAACTATCAGTATAAAGACACCAAAATATGCTTGAAACAAGAGGAAGAAACCAATGACAATTCCCTTCCCAAATCAAGTCAGAAACCAAAGGCAAGAAATCTCAAAAAAGCTTCACAAGATGTAACAAAACGAAAACAAAAATGAAAAACAAAAGCAAATGACAAAACAAAATGTTTTTTGAGCTTTTGAATTTTATAAAAAGAAGAGCTCTAAGAGACCAAAAAAACTATCCAATTACCAAGACAAACAACTCTGAATTTCAAGCAAAACCTCAAAAATGCTCCAAATCTTATAGTGCCACTTAGTAGCAAGATTTATATGAGAAAAAGAAGACAAGAAACTCGGTAACTCAGCCCAGAAGAATAGTAGAACCTTGCAGCAAACAAAAACTTCAAAGAACCAAGAAAGACTCTTCAAAAATTGCAACAAGACCTAGTCGAATGAACTCAAGAAAACTAACTGAAAGCAGGCAAAAATCCAAGTGCAAGGCAAAACATAAAATGAGGAAAGAGTATATGAGCAGAAGCTCTCTGTTCTTATTAAGCAGAACAGCCAAGAATCCCCAAAAAGAGATCTTGGTACTCGAACCAGAAATGCAAGCACTAAAAAAAAAAAAATTGCCTAATAAGCCAGTCTTCCACCAAACAAGAGAGAAAAAGACCGATAATCACTTATCAACACAATCCAGAGACTATAAAGACACTGCAGGAACAAGTCTCCATAGGCAGACAAGACTAAAAAGTCAAGAAATCAAAAATTTCAAAATTTGCCCAGGCATACGCTACTTATTAGCTTTTCAACAAGCGTGCATACACGCCTGTGTCAAAGGAAACCCGTGTATATGCAACTGTGTACATAAAAACTCATGTATGGAAAGGTAAATAATGAAAAACAAAAATGATCAAGCCTGGATAAAGAACCAGGTCTTCAGTCTGACTGAGAAAAAGTTAACTGGACTGGAAATAATGATTAAAACTGTTGGAAACCTTTCAAACAGCTGAAACCACCCAACAGGGGAATCACAAGAATGTGATCCCCAGCGGAGACGCCAGTTCTGTTTTGGGAAATAACTCCCTAGAGGTTTGTTGGGTCAAAACCTCCACAGATCAGGGCATGCTATTCAAGAAGGACTCACACAAACACACTTGTATGCTAAAAACTAGATAACATCGATAGTAGAACTCACCCGTAATCCTACGTTTGATGTAGATCCCGCGGGGTCCAAACCCCCAGCAACCCTTCTTCCTCCTCAACTTGAAAATTAAGAAGAAACGTGCACGAAAATCTAGTTGTACATCATATATCTATCCTAAATGTCAGTGAAATCCATGTGAAACATCATATATACAATAATAAATTCTTAAATAATAATCTTTTCACATATGCAAGCAGATATTAACACGTGAATTCAGGAACAAGATGGTTCTTCTTCATTACGAACAGCATGTACAGTAATAAAAAGTGGAGAGATCACCTGAATCCTTCCACGATCTTCGAACAGACCATCGTCCGGATCCGTCCTGTCCTTGCCTCGCTAGGATACTTTCAAGACTTGTGCACACGAGATGACATATAAACTGATGAACATCTCCAGGAAACAAGGGTTTCCTGTAAAAATCTGGGAAAGTGCAGGAGGCACGGGAAATCAGACTTGAATCGGGATTCCAAAAGAGTATAATGTCTATAAATTTCTCTCTCCATTAGGCCATGCACATGAGGGGCTTTTATACTCCCTCAAAGTAGTTTCAATCAGTTGGAAACAGTTGGCCACGTGCTGGGGTGGTTGAACTACTAGAGTAACCATTAACCCAACCCGAAAATAGGGAATTTTATATATTTTTTAATTATTTTAATGGCATACATGGAAAAGTGTATATGGACTTGCGTATACATGCGGAAAATTCTGGGCATACCCGCGTATGGGATTTTTAACATTGTTTTTTATGAATTTTGTTCAAGTATGTGGGAATGGGTGCCCAAGGCCAAAGAGACAATCATGAATCACATGAGGGTGAAAAATGATGCTATAACAGGGCTTGTAGTCATTGATGACTTCATATTGTAGCATACATCCTAAGATTTTGATCCATACCACTTAAAGCCCCAAAATCCTCTAGGATGCCTCCAAAATCCCTCTTAAAGTAGGCGCTACGCTTTTGCTGAGAGTGTGCTGCGATTATGAAAATTTTGAGTGATTAAATTAAAACTTGGATTATGAGAAAATGGGAAATTATTCTGGAAAAGTGGCGGAGGTTTTTGTGCATAACATGCCAACGGACAAATACATCTCTCATGTTTTAAAAAAATGTTATGGTTAGAGAGATAATGATCCATATTTAAGCCCCATTTTTACAAAGTTTAACAATTTCTGCAAACATTAACATAATGTGTCCACTGTACCTTTATTCTCAGAACATCCAATTGATGAAAGAAAGAATTTTTTGGATTGAGAGTTATGAATAAATAATTGATATACACTTGGTTTTCTACATCATTTTTTATTATTCTCAGGAGGATAAAAAAACTAGCAAAAAATCAGCTCTCAACCACAATTTCAGAGCCATTGTCCCTTTATAGCACCAGTTTTGGGAGGATTGATATTTGAAGATCTTGGAGGATGTTTTGTGCTGGGAAAACACTCTGTATGCCTAGAAGACACACTCACCTATCTAGAGAAACTTGCAGAGTCAAAATTGAACATGGGAGCATCATCAAATTGGCTGGAGAAGACCACACTACCTTTATAACAATTTCGCTACCTTTAATTGTAACAACGCTACAGTTATGCCAGAATCAACATTGGATTCCTCAAGACATTAGTCAAACTCATAAAATGTCACAAATTTTATGTTTTCCTGTCCTATGAGTTTGCGTTAGAGTTATTGAGTTGGTTTTTTCCTCCTATCATGAGGGAATATGTAATTTAATGTAATGGACAAACACTC